>JAJMBN010000084.1:0-70555 GCA_030572735.1 Sugiyamaella mastotermitis
GAAATTTATAAAACAAAAAAAAAAAAAAAAAAAAAAAAAAAAAAAATAGAGAAAAATCCATCTCGGAAAAATAATTATAGAAATAAAAAAAAAAAATTAAAAATCCAATGCTTAAGAAACTAAAACCCAAATGAAAAAGAAAAATATTATAACAGAAAACATCTTGACCATAAGCCATCTATTACTGGAGATTCGTGCATAATACTTTAATAATTCTCTTTGAGCACCAGTGACATTGAGACTAATATCTTCAGTATTGGCATCAATTCTTTGCACAGTCTCACGTTGTTCTGCTACCATAGTAGCCAATTGATGAAAGATACCTCCTAATTCTTGAATGGTACTCTCAATAGCCTCAACAGCAGTGCTTCGTTGATTCAAATAACTATCTTGCTGTTCTTCTAATAATACCATAGATTGCTCCTGTTGAGGAAGAGTAAGGAAATCATCTGAATTAGAAGATTCCTCAACTAATCCACTAGAATATGGGTTCTCAGCATATCTGGTTTCTTCACCACCAACTCCAGGAGTAGGAGACTTTTCATTACCAGCAAAACTGGATCTATTTGATGCAACATTAGGACTTGCTCCACCAGGTCTTCGACCACTGTATAATGGGGAATCAGATGTAGGTTGATCTTTTACTGAAGATGAAGCAGATGAAATGAATTGCTCGGTTCGAGTCTTTGATGCTTGAATATTTTTGGTTCTTGTTTCTAACACTTCAGCAAATCCACTGGTAACGTCTGACAACTTTCCTTGTAGCATGACAACTACGTTTTTAGAATGCTCTTTGAACTGGACTTCACCCTTTTTTCCTCCATTTCCCCATGGGCTGGCCGATTTGGGGTTCTTCACATATGATTGCAAGTCTGCTATGCTCTGGTTAATTTTGGAAACTTTTTGCTTTATGACATACGTGAGCTCAGTGATTTCCACGGGTCGATCATCAAATAAAGTTTTTCTCTTTGCCAGTAATGCCAATCTTTGTAACATGCTAGTGGTCTCGGTAATTTCTTTTGCAATTTGGGAAGCTCGAAGAGAAAACTCACTTCTTGTGCTTCGAGGATTCGAAAGGTCTCCTCTTTCACCATTAGCAATAGATGGTCCATTAACATAGCTTTGCCTTCTGGCAGCAGCTACTGTAGTGCCATTGATCTTGGCTATAGATGATACACATGATCGGAACTCTTGAGTTCTATCTTGAACAACAATTGGTAGAGCAACTGACATGTTGAATACTTGTCAAGCCAAAATGATAGGTGCCAAGTATAAAAGCTTTTCAAAAAAAAAAATAACAAACAAACAAACGCAAAAAAAAAAAAAACCCTGTACTTTTTTTTTCTTTCTATATTATCTATGCTGGGTATCTGACCGGATTAAACGACCAAGTCTTGAACAAAATTGACGGAGTACCTACCAGTTATCTTATTACCAGCACAGCTACTTGTCAGGAAATATATTTACTAACAGTGTGGCGCATTTATCAAGGGCTAGGGTTCAACAGTAGCGAGACGACTTTGATATCGCGTTTAACGGAAATTTAAGAGTTTAAATTGTGTTTTACTATATAATGAAAAAGACACATAACCTGTTAAATTAAATTATATATTTTAACCATCCACATATAAAGCTCACAAATTCATACATTGGATTGGAGTCTGAACTGTTGACTTGTTTAAAAGCAGCCAATACTGCATCTCTCCAGAAGTAGCTGGCTGGACTACCCATCTCCAAATATAGATCAAACTAATTTTATTGGGACAAAGCTCCCAGTCTACCAATTGTCGGTTGTTATTGCAATGAAAGAATTGATCCTAACTACGGTGAAATAGTGGTGAAATAGTCGATTGGCATTAACAGCATTTGTACAATATAGTTGACTTAGACTGAGAAAGCACTACAGTTAATATGAGATACAGTAAGTTATACACTATATAGTTGGTTGGTTACATCAACTAACTTTAGGTTAAGCTTTTAGATGCGTGGATCAGTTTTGTTAAGGCATAATTGCACCCCATATTTATACCAGCATATAAACACCATTTAGCGCGACCAGAACCAAAACCCATACTTTCTAGTGCTGTACAAGTGCTAAGTGTTAAATACATAATTACACCCCAGATGTATTTATTTAAGGGCCCGAAATGCAAGTAGGAAGAACCAAATTTAAGTTTTGGAATATTCAAATTAAATATATGGACCACGACATTAAGCTGTTTTATTTTTATTTATTAATCGATAATAAATGAGTAATTCTTAGGAATCTTGATTGTTATATGTATAAACTTCACTTTGTTAACAGTTGTAGACGATGCATTAATAATCATTAATAAAAATAAAAAATATACATGTATATTATATTTTTATTTCAGCATGGCGAAAACAGCCGGAATCTCCAGTAAAAAAGCTAACGGCTCATTTGCCAGAGCTAAGGATCCTTATTCTAACTACTGAATACATTAACTTACTTTACCATATTAAACAACAGTTCATTATATGCAGTGGCTCAACTACTTCTAAATTCTAATACAAATCTTCACCGATGATCAGCCTCTAACCAAATTCTACTGATATATGTCAGCCGATGGACCCGGGCCCATGATGGGTATCAGGTCATTTATTTAACCACAACCAGGATAACTAAGATAATTTCGAATTAAGAAGCCGGTAAAGCCTTTCCAAACATGTTAATTTTTGGTTTAAGATCACTCTTATCTCTATTTTAGTATCTACAGTAAATCTCATGGTTTTTACGACAAACTTTTAATTTTCAGATTTTAGCCATTACTAACAACCAGGTTCTAGATCTCCCCTGCTTTGAAATACAAGCACCAAGTTTATGCAATGACAAGATAGCAGATCTACTAGTCGACTAGTTTGAGCTTAATTCTAGTAACCGTTAACATGTTAGTGTTTTTTCACACGCTCTGACAATATCCAATGTATAATTAATTTTCCGAGTGCCCGTTCACCAGCAAAGTTAACCATAGTATAGTCGTTACCTTAACTGCTGTTACTACTAACCTCGGGAAACTAAGCCGTATTATGGGAGCTGTGATTTGCTAACATGGACGCCGACAATGCTCCATATAATAAGAATAAAAGGAACCAAAATGTATAAATAAATATCCTTTAAAAACTATAAAAACTTCAGAAACAACAAACCTGACAATTAATTCAATATTTCAAACATCTTAAATTATTTAATTCTAACTAGTGCCCTTTTTGTTTGTTTTTAGCTAACATCGGCGGTTGATCCAGTTGACTCCCTAGTGAACAGGGCAAGGGACACATTATCAAGTTTCTTACTGTATCCCCACAATAGGCTCAGGTCTAAAAATGCTTGTACGGGTACACCTCGGCAAAAACAGACTAATTTCACATTCAAAAACGGGGTAATTCGCTGCCTCAGACCGAATCTTCTGACCACACTGGCTCACTATAAAATTACTTGATCTCCCCAGATTTTACTAAACTGTTCACCCACATAGTCGCCATGTCCAAACAAATTAGTGCCGAAGAAGTAGCTAAACACAATACTCCTGAATCCTTATGGATTATCCTTGAAGGAAATGTCTACGATGTTACTGAATTCCAAGAGATCCACCCTGGTGGAAAGAAGATCTTAGCCCGTCATGCTGGTACCGATGCCACCAAGTTTTTTAAGAAGTACCACGATGTCAAGAAGATTTTGAGCACTGTTGCTCCTAAATACAAGATCGGTTCATTAAGTGCTAACCCCACAAATGCCGTTGTCCCTGTTCAAACTTTTGAGAAGTTCGGAACTCAACACGATGAGTTTGGTGATATGTTCCCCTTCGCCGACCCTAACTGGTACCAAGGTTACCACACCCCATACTACAACGAGACCCATGTTGCTCTGCGGGCAGAGGTCCGAAAGTGGGTCGAGGAGAATCTCGAGCCTTATGTCGATGAATGGGATGAGAAGGAAGAGATGCCTGCTGAGGTTTACAAGAAGTTTGCCCAACAAGGTTATCTTGCTGCTTTAACTGGTTCCAAAACTTACCCCACCAAGTATACCGATATCAGAATCAAGTCTGTTCCTGTTGAAAAGTTCGATGTTTTCCATGAAGGTTTGATTGTCGAAGAATTATGCAAGTGTGGATCTGGTGGTGTTATCTGGAATTTGACTGGTGGTTTCTCCATTGGTGTCCCACCTGTTTTAAAGCATGGTTCTGAAGCCCTTAGACAAAGAATTGTTCCTGGTATCCTTAGTGGTGATAAGAGAATTTGTTTGGCCATTACTGAACCCGAAGGTGGTTCTGATGTCGCTAACTTGGTTACAACTGCTGAAAAGACTCCCGATGGAAAGTACTTCATTGTTAATGGTGCCAAGAAGTGGATCACCAACGGTTTGTGGGCTGATTATTTCTCTGTTGCTGTTAGAACGGGAGGTCCTGGTATGGGTGGTATTTCTATGTTGCTTATTGAAAAGACTTTCCCTGGTGTTAGTGTTAGAAAGATCCACACCCAAGGTATGAGAGTCTCTGGTTCCACTTACATTACTTTTGATGATGTCAAGGTCCCCGTTGAGAATCTTCTCGGTAAGGAAAATAAGGGTTTCAAGGTTATTGTTACCAACTTTAACCACGAGCGTCTTGGTGTTATTTCCCAAGCTGTTGGTTTCTGTAGAGTCTTGCTGTCTGAGTCTTACAAGTGGGCTCACAAGAGAGAGACTTTTGGTAAGAAGTTGGTCGAGCATGCTGTTATTAGAAACAAGTTGGCTCAAATGGCTTCTAGAACTGAGGCTGCTTCCACTTGGTTAGAGCTTCTTACTTACCAGGCTGCTAGTATGGATGATGATGAAGCCATGTTAAGACTTGGTGGTGCTATTGCTGGATGTAAGGCATTTGCTACTCAAACTATTGAATACTGTGCTCGTGAAGCTTCTCAAATTTACGGTGGTCTTTCATATACTAGAGGTGGTCAAGCTGGAAAGGTTGAGCGTATTTACAGAGAAGTTAGAGCATTTGCTATTCCTGGTGGTTCTGAAGAAATCATGTTTGATCTTGCCATCAGACAATCTCTTAAAGTCCACGAGTTCCTTAGAGGTTCTAAGTTCTAAGGCACTTATATAATATTCCTTATATAATATTTAATGCAAAAACAAATACATATCTTGAATTTCATTATCGCTCTGTAGGCAGAAACTTCGAAGGTGTAGCTAACTCCGCTCATGCAGCAGGCTAGTTACGCCGCTTTATTGAGGTTAATTTGACGGTCCTGCGTCTGACTTCACAAATATAAATGAGAATTTATGTCTAGGTTTACTTTTCGTAATTTAGACCAGTTGAAATCGTCTAATACATCCTACTCATCTCCGCTATCTGTGATTGCTCATATAGATTTGGATGCCTTTTACGTAAGTGCAGCGGAATTGTCGATAGAGAATCGTCTCCCTAACCAAACAGGCACAATGTGAACAGGTCCGTCTTGGTCTTAGCCCAGTTGATCCAGTGGTATGTCGACAGTGGAATGCTTTAATTGCTGTCAGTTATTCTGCCAGAAAATATGGTATTTCGAGAATGGAATCTGTAGAAGGTGCTTTGAAACTTTGCCCAGCTTTGATATATCCACATGTAGCAACATTCAAGAAGGGTGAGACTACGTGGAAACATCATGAACATCCTGACGTTGATAATTATAAAGTGAGCTTGGATCCCTTTAGAAGGGAGAGTAGGAAAATCTTTGGTATTATAAAGAATAAGTGTAGCTATATTGAGAAAGCGGGGATTGATGAAGGGTTTGTTGATCTAGGCCCCACTATTCGTCTCAAAGCATTAAAGCTATTCCCAATGTTACAACGTGATGAAGATAAAGTTTCAGCAGATCAAAATTTACCAAGCATACCTAATGAACTTCCTTTTGAATTAGAATGGAGCGGAATTATATTTGAGAAAAAGGACAAGCAAGAAGAAGAAGACGTTAACAATAAGAAGTCGAATTACAGTAGCGAACAATATAAACCCAAAGATTGGGATGACATTCTCTTGATGATTGCATCAAAGATAGTAGGGGATATTCGAAAAGAAATCTTCGATACGTTAAAGTATACATGCTCTGCTGGTGTCTCTCGTAATAAAATCATAGCAAAGTTGGGTAGCCCTAGACACAAACCAAATGGCCAGACTGTTATTCCTAATAGCAGAATTCTAGACTTTTTAAGTACCTGTGAATTCACTGACATGTGGGGACTTGGAGGAAAATTTGGTGACCAAGTACTGAAAGATCTAGAGATACCCGAGTCTGGATCCTTCCGATATTTATTAAAGTTCTCTTTAGATGAACTAACTAAAAGGCTTGGAGACTACAAACAAGCTCAGAGAGTGTATAACCTAACACGAGGAGAAGAGGCCTCTGAAGTCATAACTCGAGTTAGTATTAAATCAATGCAATCAGTAAAGCAGTTCTCCAAGCCACTAAGAACCTTAGAAGACTGTGATGAATGGTTCAAAGTATTTGCCGCTGAATTGGCAGGCCGACTCTTAGAATTCAAAGAAGAATCAGGGACCATCTTAAGACCAAAAACAGTTGCTATTCATACTAGTCAATATAAACCCCGAAATATAAGTCATAGGAAACAAGGCCAGTTTCCTAAATTAATGACTACTAAGACATTTGATGAATTATATGACCAGTTAAGAGATGCTGGGAACGTTTTACTATCGCACCTACGCTCTGAGCAGAAAGAGCCTATATTCCCATGCTCTCATTTAAGTTTAAGCGTAACAGGAATAACAGAAATCCGAGAAACAAGTTCTAAACCTATAGAAGGCTATTTTTCAAAATCATATAATAAGGCACCTTTCAGTCGTCCTTTGGGCTTAAAATCAGAAGATCAAAAACCGGTACTGAATCAACAGCAATTAGAAGAATTAGATGATGAAGATGAGGAATCATTATTTGTTAGCCAAAAGATTACTTGTGATAGATGTAAGCATCGCATTGAGTCTGAAGAATTTACTGAACATTTGGATTGGCATTTTGCCAAAGATCTCCATGAAGAAGAGAAGCGCCAACAAGCACCGGCTACGGCTAGGCCTCTAGAAACTTCAAGTAGCAATTCTCCTACTAAGAGGTCAAAGCAATCTACTAAAGTCAAAGCTAAGAAGTCAAAGCCCGATAATAACCACAGCGTGTTAAGCTTTTTTAAACCACGATCTGGTTAACTGTACCATATATATGTTTTAAGTGCTATTATTTATTATATTATTAAACAAAGATTAATTATATAAATATTTTAAATGGCCCCACGATCTCGACGCAATGTGTGTTCGTTTTGCATAGCATTTGCAACTCGATCTCGTTGGATAATGCGTCGTTTTACATAATCATATTCTCCATGAGTCATCAAGATTCTCAAAATCACATCTTCAGTTCGAGGGTGTCGACTTCGTTCTGCTTCAAGCTCGTCAGCTTGCTTGTTGATTGTTGTCCTGTTTCTATGCATCATGATTGTATTGCTTCTGGTAACCATAGCCATAAAGTCTGTCACTCTATTATCCCTAAATGATTGCCTACCAAGTCTTTCACATTCTTCCTGGAGTTGCTTCACCGGATTATCATAGTACAAAGGAAGTTGTATCAATTCTTGATACTTACGGGCTTGTAAAGCTTCCAAAGATGGACCACCACCATCATTGTAAAAGAAATCTCTCAAACTTTTAAGCCAAGTATCCAATACATCACATTCTCTAGGCGTAAGTCTCTCTTGCATAGTCATTCTCTTTGATAGTTTTGGCAAATACATCAGGTCAATACAATTCAACACAACTTCCCAAGCACGTAACATAACTTTTTGGCACAAAGTCTTCGACATATTTATTGCCAAAAGACGGAAGGTACCATTGAGATAGTCAAAAAGTGGATCCAAAGCATCTTCAATATCCTCTGGACTTAATTTGACTTGTGGTTGCTGTTGAACTCTCTGAGAAAGATTGTTCAGCCAACCACCTACACCACCCGCATTAGTGGCTCCATTAAGTAACCGACGAAGAGTGTCTTTCGAAACATAGTACTCAATTACAGTTGTCAATTCAGCCACGATCCTCTGGATGATTTCTTCTTCACATCTCATCAAAGTACGAAGACATCGGCCAAAATGGAATCGGATATCGTCAATCTCACTCTCCATAATGACGCTAACGGCAAGAGTTCCTTGAGTATCTAAATCAAGAACCAGATCCTAGATAAGTTAGTGCCTAATTATTTCCGACAATAAACACAAATGTAAATAGAACATACCCTTTCAACCATTTCTTGAAAATCACCAGGTCTAAGCTGGAGTTGTACTCTTCCACAAATTCCATGATTTCCGAGTTCATTTTCATCCCAAATAGTTAATGCTAATCGTTTTGGTCTAGCGGTGGAAATTTCAAAAGTTTCATCCCATACAGGATCAAGCTCTTCATAAATTGTCTGAGTACGGCCAATTTGACTATTACTCGCAGTAGCATCGTCATACAAGGTTATAGTAACATATGGATCACTTTTACCATTGGTATCAAGGGGTCTTAAATTCTCAGCATTTTTGATTTTCACACTAAAGATATAATTTGTAGCACGGACCTTTTCGCCAGGAACTAGTAAAGCTCTTGCTAAATTCTCAGAACCAACAGTACCTTCAAGTTCATCAACTTTCTGCTGAATATGCTCTAAATTATTTAGCTTCACACAAGTTTCTAGTTTAAATTCAAAAGGAACTAATGGGCCTCTTCCAACAGTAGCTCTCTTAATTTGGGTAAGCCATCGCTCTCTTCGACTTCGAGCTTGTTGATCTCTAAACTCATTATTAAGCTCCTGGCATGCTAAACTAGTAATATGGGTAGCATAGAATCGTACAGCTTGGGACATACCTCTCATCAAAATAGTACACAACTTTGCATAGTCCCTTTCGTTGGGCCATTCAAGACTATCTAGAGCATTTAAATGCGCAATCACAGGTCCGAACAATCCTACAACTGACTCGCTATATAGAGCTCGAACACTGGGATCTAAAGGAGTAAAATTATCTTGTGTAATTGCTCGAGATGCAAATTCTTCCAAGGTACTATTCGTCTCTAAAGTCCAGGTCTCTATAATCGGGAAGAATTTTGCTTCAAGATCGAATGCAAATGGCCTTTTAGATACCTGGCTATAAATACCTCGGAACTCACTAAGTGTCCTATACAGAGGGAAGAATTCCATATCTGGTATTTCAATCTGTTTAGTTCTGATATTGTCCCTAATATAATTGAACATAGCATTAGCATCAGTAGCAAACATAGAGAAATGCTCCTTAATTGATATCAAAGATATATTAATTTTACCAAACAAAGGCATCTTATATCTTTTTTGAAGCTTATTATTGATGCCAATAATTATCTCGGCCGCTTCTTTAATATCAACAGGCGCAAGAGTTTTATCCCTAGGACATGCAGCAGTGATTTCACCATACTTAGCTACTGCCATATCAAAGACAACCCGTTTTAATTTTTTCAACTGATCAGATGTGACTCTTAAGTATTCTAAAGTGTCGTTATCCAATGCATCATTGTTAAGAATTTTTAGGTCCAATACTTCTAGCACGGGTCCTATTTTGGGGACATTATTCTCATAAATGTGACTGAGTAAACCTGCAATTTCATCAATTAATAATCCTTGCAAGCGATGAAGAATACTTACATAATGTGTTTGATCAGAATGGCCCCAGGTACTAGCGTTCCACTCAAGACCTCTAAGATCTGTGACAAAAGATTTTGCGAGTCCAAATGAAGCATTCAGTTCTTCGATAGTCAAGCTGTTACTTGCAAAAGACTCTACACACACATCTAATAGTAAGCACGCTCTAGTTGGACGTGGGATTCGCCATTGGTTTGCAGCTTTGGTCAATAGTTGCTTGGAGGGATTTGAAATCAAAAAGCCTCCACCATCAGGGTTTTGCAATAGCTCTTCATCAGATAATCTTAAATCTCGTGCCAAGCAAAGTTTAATCAAATGTTTATAAAAAGACCTACCATCACGGGGTGTATAATACATACTATTGAAATCAACATTCTCAGAATATTTTTGCTGACCATTTGACCCCAGAGCCGATATAACCTTATCAATAGCATTGATTTCCATTCTTTTCCATTCAGCAAACTGTTGAGCAGGGAGGTCTTCAGGGGTATAAATTGGATGCAAATTAGAATCCCGAAGAGACTTCTTGATCAGCTCAAGCTCAGCAATGGCTAATGGTACCGTCGCCATACTCTTATTATTGTTAATATCATTTTGAATTTCCACTTGTCCTACTGAAAATAGCCTACCTACATCCTTGGCCAATTCCATATCTTCGAGAAGGAACGTAGGTTTAGTAACAGGGGTGTTGGTCTTATTGATATTCACTCTTGGTCGTAATGCTACTCTCATTTTTAGGTCTTTCTCATACCCTTCTAGTTGTTGTCGAAGATGGGAATTGCCACTGGTATTAGGAACAGCATCAATCATCATTCGAACAAACTTTGCAATAGTCTCATCAAGATAGCCAATTTGGTGTACAGCATTGAGCTCCGATACAGCTCGCTGAGCTACTTGAGTAATCCAAAACTCTGGACTTCTCTGAGAAGGGAATTTTTTGGACTCATCTAATACATCGCGTCCATAGAAAGCTTTATAACATCTAGTAGGCCAATCATCTTCTGCTGCCCTTTTCATGGTGATGGTCAACAGTTTGTCAATTAGCGACTGGGGTACATCTTTTGGTAATTTAGACGTAAATTTGGGTGGTGGGCCCTGTGGTTTTGCATTCATAGATGAACTTATTACCTCTTCAGCTGGCTCATGCTCTAACATCGGGGTGATAAATCTAGGTTCATTACGATAATCAAGGATGGCTAATCGCAAAAGATAAGGATACAACATGCTGTCATTGATTTCTACAGTAAAACTTCTCCAAGACGCTTGGATTCCATTTCTCTCACCACCAGCACTTCTTGTACTAGTATTGCTAGTAATTGAAGCAACTGATACCTGACGTCGATGGGTATTGATTGTTGAACTCATTGTTGGCATTTTTCTAGATCAATCCGAATCGTACAATGGCCGAGGCTCGAGGAAACCCGAGAGAGATATTCCAATCAAATGACAGAAAATAAATAAATAAATAAATAAATAAAAATAAATAAATAATCAAACAATGAAAAATAAATAATCGAAATGTAGCTTGTTAGAAGGTTGAAAATCTGGCAATTGATCCTTCGTTGAATTTTTTTCTTTAGATTTGTATAATTGTATACAGTTCAGAAACGGGTGACCTAGACCCGCAGGAAGCGACGAAATAAGCTGAGAAGTAACTTAATGAAGCTTCTATTCAGTTGCCAAGCCAAAATATACAGGTATTTAAGCTTAGCTTTGAAAATAAACTGCCAAATCTAAGGTAATCTGATAGTGGTGATGTAAGGAGTAGTTGAAATTGTACTAAAGGAGATCAGGATTTTAGTTACCACAGTCAGCGCGTACCCACCAACTATGCATGGCTATATATAACTTTCGCTAAGATGCTAGGAGGCGCTTTTTAAAAGAAGGCAGGCGCTCAGTACCAAGAAACTAGATAATGTACATTTGAACAATGTATGCGGCTAATCCCCAGATAAGTATAAAAAGACTATAACCTACTTACAGATATTAATATATTGAACTCTTAGATTAGCTGAAATCGGTTACGTCTAATGGGTTTATTGAATATATATATATATATATATATATATTTAAGTAATCACTGGTTCAGCTTGCATTAGTAAAAGTGCATGCATGCCTGCATCATCAAAGGTGTGGCACAAAATTTCTAGCAGTTTTGTCAACCAGATGTACAAAATAGGATGTTTTGATTTCGTTTGTATTTGCAAAACAATTAGTATACAATATCCAACATTGAGTTAAGGGAAAATTTCCTGTCTGGTTTGTTATAGTGATTCCTCGTCATCTATCCCCAATGTTAATGAATTGGAGCAGTGTCAAGTGAGCTCCTCACTCATCCATCTACACATCTGTTGTACTTGGATCTGTTGATCTAGCCAGCATCCTTCATGATTTATACACTACAGCATTAAAAATAATTTTAAACTAGTCAAAGCATTCAAAATTGAAATTGCTTTTAAGTTGTTCAAAAGACCATGTAGTAGTAGTAGTAGCTCATGTCAGGGGAACTCCTTGCCCATATCTTCCATTAGGATCGGACCATGGAAACAGTCTATAGTCCATCCAAGATAAAACAATATTGTTAATATATAACTGAGTAACTGCACTCCTCATATAACGATATAATTTATAAAATTGAGTATAAAATAAAGCTATCAAAGATATCAAAGCTGTCAAGTCTGTCAAGACTTCACGATTGTATGGATTGTTGTTAGCTGTAAACTTGTTGCTCTACTTGGTAATCCAAGGAGCAATTTAGCTTCGAAATATAGGTCACAAATTCAAAATAAACAAATAAGTAAACATATATCTGAGAATATCACCATCGTATAATTATTTAATTATAAATTTATTCAAGATAGCTCAAAATATTGAAACTTACTCTAGAAGATTACTTCTGATCGTAGTCTTTTAACAGTAAGAATAGCCGCACATCGGACTACACTACAGTCACTACACCGTACAATATAAATATGGACTTACAACCCCAGATTCACCTCGGAACTTTTATCATACTTGGACTTCTTCACCAACCGTTATAAATCAAA
This sequence comes from Sugiyamaella mastotermitis, assembly GCA_030572735.1. Taxonomy (NCBI): domain Eukaryota; kingdom Fungi; phylum Ascomycota; class Dipodascomycetes; order Dipodascales; family Trichomonascaceae; genus Sugiyamaella; species Sugiyamaella mastotermitis. The sequence continues at coordinate 12,732 of JAJMBN010000084.1, forward strand.
TATACAGCAACCATGTCACAGGGCCCTGGATCAAATAATCCAGTTCAGGCTCCTTTATTCCCATTTGCATCTGCTCCTGATATCAGTAAGTAAAATTGGAGCTAAGTTGAAAATGTTCTAACAGTGAATTCTAGTCCGTGCAAATCAGAAAGATGCTCACGTAGAAGGAATACTAAAAGAGAAGCTGGAAACAGTGCTTCGACGATTAAAAGGCTCTAGATTTGTCCATGATTTTAGTAGTGATATTTCTACATTTTCTACACTACTATATTTAGGATTGACTACGTTAATAGGCAGTCGGACATTAGGAGAAGAATACTGTGATTTGTTCTATACTACACCTCTCAGGAAACTACCAACTTGGAAACGACGAGGCATATTTGTTTTATTAAATGGCTTTGGAGGAGTTATAGTTAAGAAATATTCAAGTAAAATTCGTGAAAAGATCTTGACAGTCCTTGACGATTACATTGGCATGAAAGATGCTTCTGATCCTACTAGCCAACTACTAGTTTTTCTGCGTCGGCTGATTGAAGCTTGTACGGATCAGGTCATTATAACTATACATTTGGCATTGTTTTATTTCTTTGGATCTTATTACAACATTTCTAAGCGTATAACGGGTATGAGATATGTAAGTGTTTGGTTGGGATATTAACTAGTTTATCAAATCTAACTGCCTTTAGTCCTTTGGTCATCGACTAAACCCTTTAGAATTACAAGGAGGCTATGAATTTCTCGGTATTCTCATCATTTCTCAGTATATTGCTCGAATAGTTACAAATTCATCCACGTGGATAGCCACAAATACTACCCAAAACATTGAAAAGGAAAAACTTGATTCACAGGCTGGCACTCCTGCTACTAAAGAAATAAATCTCCAGGATCCGAACATCCTGCCTTATATCTCCGAATCATCTCGTAAGTGTACTTTGTGCTTGTCATATATGGTAGACCCTACGACGACTATTTGTGGTCATTTATTCTGTTGGACATGTGTAAGTGAATGGTGCCGAGAGAAGCCTGAATGCCCTCTATGTCGTCAATCATGTCTAGAGCAAAATTTACTACCTCTTCGATAGCTTTTCTTTATATCTATTTAACATGCTTAAAAAACCTATAGGTAAATATCTATAATTCTATAGAACTTAACCGATTCGTAAGATCACTTGCTTTTGTTTACCTTTCTTCTTAGTAGTAATGGGTATTGATCCTAGAATTGGGTTCTCAGGCTCTGGAGCAGATGAACTAGGCCCAGCACCCCATACTGATGTGACTGGTGCTGGTTTTCGAACTGGCTCGAATCTTCTAGGCTTTATATTAGTTGGGAGACTAGGGAAGCTATCGGATGATAAACCAACCTTATCTTTTACAACTGGAGCATTTGATGGTCGAACGACTCTACTAGAGCCAAGAGCACTTGCAGAAGCACCAACGGTACTAATTGACTTTGGCTTTGGTGGGGCAGAAGGAAGAGTTGGGAATTCTTCAACTGATCTTAATTGATTACCTTTTAGGCTTCCTGGAGTTCTGCTAGCAACCCACGACGAACCGTTTGATCCAACTGGCGAAGGTCCGAGCGAAGGATTTTTCAAACTTTCTTGCTTTTGCTTCCATTGTTCATATGCATTAGTTAAATTGTTCTTCTTTGCAGGAAGATTGTTGAATAAAGCTGCGAAACCTTGAATCAAAACATCTAATTCCGATCCCTTGGGGTTAAACAACCGATTATATTCGAAAATAACAGTCTTTGCATCCAAATCAGAGGATCGATAACTAGTATTAATCTCCTGAAATCTGTCAAACTTAGTAGTATCATAGTTCAAATACATTCTTGCTCTTTCTTCTAATCTTCTTCTAAGCACCTCTGGCGAGTTCTCAGCAGGAGGTAGATTCGAATGGAAACTAGCAACTGATGCAGGTTGGATCGGTCTATTAGTAGAACCATTAGAGGCCACTGCTGCACCTAAAGTAGGAAATGAAGTAGGATCCAAAGCAGGAGATGCTCTTGATATTGAAACAGTGGCAGGACTAGGGGTCCTAGTAGAATGGGTAGAAGAACTGGCAGAGGCAACAACAGGAGAAATTGTTGACAATTGAGATCCAAATCCTCCTCTACTAGAAACAAATTCTGGCTCTACTCGTCTGGCTGCTTTAGATGTACCAACAATTTCAGGATGAATAGACACCATATGGTCTTGCAACTCAATCTTGGTGCCAAAAACAACAAACTTTTGATCTTTACAGCTTTGGACGTTACATATATAATGCTCGTTTTCAAAATGTTTTTCTAATCGATCATAGTTTTGATAATATTGAGGAGGAATTCCAGGAGATGCTCTTTCACAAAGGAAACATTTTTCATGCTTTTCTCTACAATGCAAAAATAATTCATCACCAGAGTAGAACCGAGTTCTACAAAACTCACACTGAGGATGACCCTTGAATCCACGCTTGTCCCCAACAGATTCATGCTTTATTCGTCCTTGTTTGGTATATACTTCAAATTCAACTGTAAATGACTTCTTGTGTCGGGTACAGATTTCACACAATTCTCGAGAGTGTTCATGAGTAATATGCAACTTTAGGTCTTTCCAGTCATGTAGAGGTTCAGACGGACAATCAAATACAGGGCAGTTAAACTTGGAAAGTCGAGCAACCTTATTCTTAATATCTTTATCATCGAATAATATACCGTTCTTCTCATCCTTATGTATAAGCTCATCAGCCGTAAATTCGCCAAATCCTCTCTTCTTATCAGCGGAAATAATTATAATCTTGCTTTCACTTCTACAGTATGTACAATTCCTGTCCTTCATTAATGCCCGTAGTCTTAATGCACATTTACTACAAGTGACATGGTCACAAGAATAGATAGCTCTGAACTTGATTCTATCTGAACATACAAAACAGAATTCATCTTCGGGATCTTCAGAAATGTGCTCCAACAGTAATGGATGCTCTGTCATAGGTGTTAAAGGTTCAGACGGTTGTTCCGATTCTTCATTTTTCTTCCCACCTGACTTTCCCTTGCCATTGGCAAATGCTCTGCCTTTTTGTTTATTATCATTTCCACCGGTAGATTTTGAGTCTTTGGAAGATTTGTCCTTGTTTCCACCACGACGCGATGATCCATCACGTCCAGGCTGTCGTCTAGGATGGCTAGAACCAAGATCAATAGTACCCTCTTCAACAGTAGACATTTGTAAGGATGACTATATGGGCTTGGCTCGGTCAGTTAAAGATGGTTAATAATGTCGTGAACTTGAGACTGGGCCTTTTACAATAAAATTCCTATTCTTTATAAGAGAATATATGGAAATTATTTTTATAGGTGTCACAGTTCTGAGTCAGGTTTACAGCGGGGAGGTTAAACTGTATAACTGACCTTATGTATTGGAGATATGATGTATGGGTTAGGTCAATTTCAAAACCTTAACACGAATCCTACACTAGAACCCCTGATTATTATCTTGTAACTAGTAACGGTAACACGAATTGAGAATTATACAAGATTATAAGGTTCTGAATTTGGATATTAATAAATTAAGAACTAACTACTACTACTATATAAAACTTAATTGAGATTGTCCATTCAAGGCTCTGTATCTTTTACATATTCTTCAACGGTTTTTTCGTTAATATCTCTTGAGATATCAATACCAGTACCAGGATCTCCAAAGATCTCTGCTACTTCTTCAAGAGAATGATGGTTTGTCTCTGGGAAATAAGTATAAACCATTACCAATAAGGCAAAACTAACGGTAATAAATACAAGATAGTACTTCCATCCAATATTAGCAAAAGCAGTAGGTGCACATTGCAAATAAACGATAGTACTAATAAAAAGACCAGATACTGCTACAGCCAAACAGCTTGCTCTAGCTTGAGGGATAGCAATTTCAGACGCATAAACATAGGTAGTGACATCCATATTCATAGAGTAAAACAAGATATGTAAGAATAAAAAGACCACCGCTCCTACAGCAGCATGTCTATTGGAAAGATCATTTTGATATACTGATAAGGTGATACATTCACCGACTAATGCCAGAATACATCCAATCAAACCAATCTTCATCTGGGCACTACGTCCAATTCGGTCAATAGTGACGGCATTGATAGCATTACCAAAGACTGAAACAGTAATCCAACCTCCTTGAATAGCCAAACTTTGACCAGAAGTAAATCCCAATTTACTGTATAGAGTTGGTCCATAGTTATTAATAACCAAAGTACCAGTAGCCTGACCAGCAGCCATAACACAGAATCCAAGGATAAGTCTCTTTCTATAAGAAGCATGACTGATTAAGTCAATCCAGCTGAGCTTGTTTTGTTCATCAAGTTGATGTTGTTGAATGATCTGAGCAACCTCGATTTTGATAAGGGAATATTCCAAAGTACCTTCAGCAGGTCGTCCCCGGACTTTCATAATAACGTCTTCAGCTTCAGTGAATTTCCCGTTAGCAATATACCATCGAGGAGACTCGGGCAGCCAAAAGATTCCAACAGCCAAAATCAGAGGGAAAATGGCTTGGATAGCTAAAGGCATTCTCCACTGAACTTGAGAAGAATTCACATAGAAAAATCCCAAGCCAATCCAACTGGAAAGAGTATAACCAATAACAATCATGACACCATGGGTTCCAACAGTGATTCCTCGAGAGAATGGTCTTGAAATCTCGGATTGGTAAAGAGGAATAGATACTAATAATGCACCTACACCAATACCACAAATAAATCGAACTGCAATATACATTCCTATATTGACAGACCCTGCCTGCAAGGCTCCTCCGATAACTGTAACAATTGACACTATCATAATAGCCAATTTTCTTCCCCATCTATCACAAAGATGAGGAACCGCTAATGAACCAATTAATCCACCTGCTTGAAACAATCCATTAGTAGCGCCAATTAATTGAGTACTATTAGATCGATAGTCTAAACCAAAGTAGCTGATGAATGAAGGTTGGCCCAAAGTCGAAGCAATAATACTTGAACAATATCCATAAGTCAAACTTCCAATAGCAACAAAGCACATCACGGCCAGCTCTAAGATATGGATCTGACCAGTTTCTCGTTTCTCATGTCCACTTGTCATTTAGTCTAACTTCGGAAATTTCTGATAGTTCAACAAAAAGATGATTCCATGATTATTATGTACAACTTCTCAGCAGGCTCCCCTTCTCTGAGCGCCGGCCTATTTATATCTGCATGGATTCGCATAAATGGCCCTAACATATACTACTCGGATCATAGGTCCGTTTCAACGCATCATGCACCTGTGACGTTGAGGGTGTTGAAAGGAGTTAACTGAAATAAATACCTGGCGGGGCAATCATAGAGAAAATTTTGGCATTCTGACTAAGGTGGGCGAATTAATACAAATTAATGGGCACAATTAATTTTTACAATATGGGGTAGCCTGATACGCAAGTAGAATCTCAGCAGTGGGACTAAACTGATTGGTTTCACAGGTTAAAAAATGCTTATGCTTCCCCTCAAATAATCTCTCAATATACTTATGAGCTACATACTAATAGTTTTTCTATAGTCCCCACTACAGTATTTGGCATTACTGGAATTTTTCATCCCTAGAAATGCCTAGCAAAGCCAACTACATTTCAAACTATTATTTAAATAGACATAACTGATGCGCAATATATCAGTTTAATAAAATAGAATACCTAAGGAATAATAATTGGCTGTAGATCTTAGCAATAGCCCCTTCCTCTGAGTGCGTCCCCACCGTATTTATACCGTTGCGGGTCTTTACTCAGTTATGCTTAGACGCCGTTTAGCTCCATACATTGAAGTAGCCGCCCATCCTGGTAGGCTGGATGGATATACAGTTACGGTAAGTTAACTGTTAGGCTACAGCGTTATCTTTCGAGGCTGCCAAATGATAACCTTATTCCATCAATACAGACAATTGCTGCTTTTTGGTTACACTGACACAACTGCTTCAAAGTATTTCAACTTTCTCCACTCCACTTTAAGGAAACCACAATTACGTACCGATCAGCCAATAAGCAAGCCAATAAGCAAAAAAAAAAAAAATAGTATTGGCCGCTCTTGGTACCGACTCAAAACATGTTTATTCAGGTAGCATTAGTAGCATTTCTCATTGTCTTGACCAACTATCTGAGAGCAAGTGTATATTGGCAATTATTGGACTCTAAAAACCTCTTTTCTAGAGTATCTTCAAATCTTAGTCAATTAGAGGATGTTGATGATGTTGTATTTGGGTCTTGTACTTTAAAATCAGATATTAGTAGTTGTGAAGACTTCGCCTTTGATTCAGCCTCTAATACTCTCTATTTGGCATGTGGCCAAGTCGAATACAGAAAAGAGTTCTTCCCACCAGCAAATCACCATAACTATAATGGAGAATTACACCAAGACGTCATTTATACTTATAATACCACCAGTGATGAGTTCACAAAGCTTGAGTTGATTGGATATGACGATCAACATATGGTTTTACATGGAATGGATCTTTGGACAGACGAGAAAGATGCTTCCATCAGATATCTAGCATTTGTTAATCATAAGCCAGAAACTAGTGTTATATCCGTATTCAAACATACAGTGGGTAGTTCGGTGGTAGAACATGTATACGATATTAATGATTCATTAATTCATAGTCCAAATGCAGTTTCTTTTATTAATAATACAGCATTTTTCATCACCAATGATCATCTATTCTCCAAGGGACATCTCCGAACTGTCGAAGATGAATATGGACCTTGGACTTGGTCTTCTATAGTATTATGCTCGTTTGAATCAGAAGATAAAATTAGCTCAGTTGAATGTACGGTACAAGCTAGGGGATTCTCCTATGCCAATGGAATGGCATACATTCCCAGCACACAAACTTTAGTAGTATCAGATTCAAGACTTGGTCAGGTTTCTGCTTTCTTAGTTGATACAGGAACAGGAAGTCTTAGTCTTAAACATAAAGTTGACATTGGTGCTTTCTTGGACAATATCTCCGTTCTTCCTAACGGGGATGTGTTAGTTGCTGCAATTCCTAATTTAGAACCTTTCTGGGCCAAGATACATAATCCACTTGATACCAGTCTTAAAGCACCTATTGCTGCTATTCAACTCAATGCCTCAGATGATTATGCTACTTCAACCCTTGTAATCAAAGATACAGGTTTAATGTTTAGCGGAGTTACTGCTGTTTCTGGTACTGGTAATGGCCAATTATTCTTTGGAAGTGTCACCGATCCAGGATTGTTTGTATGTACAAAGTAGCCAGCCATTCGACATGTAAATATATGTAAAATAAAACCATCCTTACAATTATATATTTTTTTGTCTTTTCAACTCCATTTTATACTAGAACTGTTAAAAATTTAGAAATATATTAATTTCAAGAATTATCAATCAGACTTACTACTATTATTTTAATTCCTTTATATAATAACTTGTTACTTCAACTGTTTGTTTTAACCTTTTTTTTTTTGGATCCAGGTAGCTACCGCCTCTTCACTGGTGGCTTAAGATCGAACTTGCTTATCACAGCACCTTATAAAGTTAACTGTAATGTTGAATATTAAAAAAAAAAAAAATACAACCTACAGCAGTTATACACTTAATAGCCATGAACGTCTCAGGTACCTTAAATGCTTTAAGGTTGTTCTACAATCCTTGGATATTTAGTCCTACCATTGCAGTACCTACTTTTAATCAGATTCCAATCCCTATTCCTGGGAGAACGGAAAAGCCTATTAAAGTTGTCATTCTTGATAAAGATAACTGTTTTGCTGAACCTCATAAGAATGAAGTCTGGCCAGAATACGAAGCTCAATTTGAAAGACTCAGGAATGAATACCCAGGTAGTAGTCTATTAATTGTCAGTAATACTGCTGGTTCAGACGCTGATATTGGACAAAAGCAAGCCCGAGAACTGGAACATAGTACTGGAGTGAAGGTATTGAGACATACAACCAAGAAACCAGGCTGCCACCATGAGATTATGTCTTTTATCAAAAGTCAAGGACTTGCAGAAGACGGCAGTGAAGTAGCCGTTGTTGGAGATCGATTGATGACAGATGTAGTTATGGCAAATTTAATGGGAGCAACATCAATATGGATTCAAGATGGTGTAATCCCACCAACAAACGTTTTATCCAAAGTTGAATATGGAATTTATAGTACAATTGGTTCAAGTAAATAAATAATTTATAGAGTGTGTCACAGACTGTCACTTTAGTATACATCAGCCTTAATTGGAGGGTGACCATCTTCTTCAGGCTCAGAGAGATTATTATCTTCGCTAATTGGGCTATTGACAAGCTCTTCATCAGCACAAACTTCATAGCTAGATTCTGGAGCAGGCTTTTCTTCATATTTCCAAGCAATATCTCCTTCTTTAGATACATGGGCTGTCAATTTCTTGTTCATTGAAAACATGGTCATTTCTATTATTTAGTTAGATTAGGAAGTAGAACAAAAATAACGAAACAAAAACATACTTTTACCAAAAATTGGAATCATTTTCTCATCACAAAGAATTTCTCGTTTGTCATTAGGGTTTTGTAAATTGTTATCACGGATATACTTCCAAAGTTCTTTAACAATATGAGGTCTTGGCATAGCAGTAGCACCACCTAGAAATTCGCTCAGAGCTGGAGACAATATTAATGGTTCCATGAATGCATTATTAGAATTTCCTGATGTTGACTTTCGAGTTTTCTTCGCGTCTGTGCTTTTTGATTTGGTCTTTTTGATCACTGCTTTGCGAGGTTCAGTACCCGTCCGCGAAGGACGACGGTTCAATTCAGCTTGTAATTTTGCAGCAATCATTTCATCGCTTTCTCCAGATTTAGAACTAGATGATGTCTTGGCCTTCTTGACTGGTCTATTAGATTGGGATTTTAGTTCGGGATGATCTTCAGGTTCCTCTGAGGAAGCACCACCTTCAAGAGCCAACCGAAATCTGTCAATAATAACTTCATCAATCTCAGTCTAAAACAGCGCGTTAGTTGTGCATAATAGATATTGAATTTTTGTGATTTTCGTAGAACATACCTTGTAGGGAGCTAAATCCTCATCTATTAAAGTTTGAATACATTTTCGAATCCGTTTCGCTGAAATCACTTCTAAATCACAAACCTTTAGAATGGCCTTTGATTAGCACAATATCAGGTATAATCTCAATGATATACTTACGTCAATAATAGGAATATATGCATTTATATTAAAGCTGGACATGTTGTTAATTCTTGAGCTCGTGCCGTGAACGAAAGCTTAATTAAGTATGGCTGGCTGGTATGTCCGAAATATCCATAATTGATTCCACAACCATACGGCTGGCAATGATGCTCTGAGATGTTAGTGCCCCACGTTCACTGATTACTAGTAAGCTAACTAGTTAGCTCAAGAGTCACTGCTACAGTAGTTAATGGGAAACTGCCTACTTTATTTGAAATTTTTTAAAAATTAATGGAATTTGTTCTATAAACCAAATTAATTCATTTTAGTATTGGATTTGTTTGGATTGTTAAATTTTTAGAGTGAAGCGTTTATAGTTTGAGGTCTTTGGGGCTCTGACCACGGCTTCTCTACATATGCTGGGCAAACTGAACATTTCAACCCTAGAAATTTCCACTTCACTTTCGTCAAAAAGTCTTAAGTAGTGTCACCATGGATGATCAGGTAGGTACTCCAATAATGAGTTATATGAGTGTATATCTAATATTTAGTTGTTTGACAAGCTTAAAACTGGGCCACGAAATGACTTGAAGCAAGTATCAGAACAGGAAAAGCGAGAAAAGTTTAGGCAAGAGCAAGCGATTAAAGAAGCTCGCAAGTACTTTTCAGATCTGTTACAACAGAACAATTCTCGACAAGTGACGGTTAAATCAGTCAAAGTCAATGGTGGAGGTGCAAATACTACCCGAGATGGATTTTTAGATGCTCAATTGCGACCTATTTTCAAAGCTCGTAACGTTAGTGGATTGGTAAAGGCTGTGGATGAAGTGTACATGAACTTGAGCACATTAGGAATATACGACAATATCAGCATAACTTTAGACGATGAAGAAGAGATTGGCAGAAACCCGTTTGCAGGTCTCTTTGGATCCGGATACCAAGCTCCTTCTTCTGCTATAAATATTAACGCTACTGTCCACCTAGCTAGTGCAAAGAGATTTTTAGCAAAGACTGGTACAGATGTTGGCAACGGAGAAGGTAATGGGTATGCTAATTTCACAGTAAAAAATCTGTTTGGTGGAGCGGAGATATTATCATTGGATGCTACTACTGGTACTAGGACGAGGTCTTCATACATTGCAAATTTCAGTACTCCTTTAGTAGAGCTGCTACCACCTCAATGGCGTCTTGAAACGGTTGGTTATTTAACATCTCGAACTATTCCCTGGGCAAGCAATGAGCAACTCATCCGAGGTTTATCAGTAAAACTAAAGGCATTGAATCAGCATGAGATTGGTGTTGAAAGTGTATTTCGTACAGTGGCATGTATGAGTGGTGCTAGTAGATCTATAAGACAGGAAGCCGGTAACAATATAAAAACTTCTCTATTCCATTCATGGACCGTTGATAATAGAGATAACAGTTTGATGCCAACAAGAGGGTCCTATTTCAAGTTGAGTCAAGAGTTGGGGGGTATCTTGAATATCGGAAATCCTTTCTATAAGTTATCAGTAGATGTTCAGCATGCAGCCATGATAAATAATTCGACTTCAGTAAGTCTAGGAGCTCGAGCTGGTGGTTTGTGGATGTTTGATAGACAAAAGAAATCTCATATTATGGATAGATTTTATTTAGGTGGTCCTAATGATGTCAGAGGCTTTTATTCATCTGGAATGGGTCCCAGGGATGGCAGTGACTCACTTGGCGGTGAAGCATTTATTGCATCTGGTTTAAGCATTTATAATTCAATCCCTAGAGTACATCCAGATACTCCACTTCGGTTTCATACATTTATTAATGCTGGTGCTTTGTTACCTATCCAAACAGATATTAGTCAAACGGCCAATCAATTATTAAAAAACCAATCGGTCACAGCAGGATTTGGCCTTTTGTATTGCCATCAAGTGGCCCGATTCGAGCTCAACTTCACATTACCACTAGTCGCTAGAGATAGAGAGGCTACTAGAAAGGGACTTCAATTTGGAGTTGGGCTGTCATTTCTTTAGATTGTATATATATTTATGTATTACTAGTAGTTAGCTAAAAAATATTTGCTGCTTGCTATTCATTTTTTTGAATTTTCATTGATTTGGGCAATCCATTGCTCATGCATTTGTACAACCTTTGGAACAAACACTCCTTCGATATCCAGACCGGCATCTTCTTGTTCCTTAGAAAGATTATACTCTACAACATCATCAGGGGTAACAAATACCACGGTGTTCTTTCTAGTTTGGAGCAAATTACCAATGACCAATTGATGACCATATCTCTCTAATGCTTGACGAGCCTTTCCAATAAGCAAAGAACTATCAGTTTCTAACTTGAATGACACTATCATTGCACCAGGGGTCCATCTCTCCACTAGACGTTTCAAGAACTTTGGCACTGGGTCAAGATCCACTACCAATTTGCCACTACCATGGCTTTGAATCTTGTGGTCAGCAACTCTTGAACGAGGTAAGAAGAAGTCGGAAACTGCAGCAGCCAAATAGAATAGAGTTGTAGATCTGCCAATTTCAGACTGTTTACCAAATTCTAAAGAAACCATTCTTAAAGTATACATGTATTGATTAACAGTGGTGAAAGGGATCTGTAGTAATAAGTTTTCCTTTTGAACATGTTGATACTTTCGTAACACTTGTAACATCTTTTCTTGATATTCGGGTCCAATAGTAACGGATTTTCCATCTGGTGCTTCAACCATATAATCTAAAAAGCTTGAAGTGTGTGAGTAATGTCTAGAATAAGGCTGCAGGGAAAATTGACGATGTAAAAAGATTACAGCATAACCAGCTTCTAAAAAGTATTCAGTGGATGTAGAACCTCTAGTACCAGCAGAAAAATTATCAATAAATCTAACAGTATTGTTTTCTAATGGTACAGTGGTACCTCCACTAGTCACCAATGCGATTTTCTGATTTCGAGAAGAGTGGAATTTAATAAACTCGGCTACTTGCTGTTGTAATGCTGGTAAATATGAAGGCTCACTATTGTTCTTGAAATAAGAGTCTTCTTCTTGTTCTTGAGCAGGAGGATATTCAGGAGCGGATCTATCAACGGCATGACCGGTATCCGGTCCAGTAGTTCGAATCATGTTTTATGTTGGGTATTGTTGAGCCTAGCGGAATTGTAATAATAAATAAATCCAATGATAATTAAAAAAAAAAAAAAAAAAGAACAAAAAAAAGATAATTCTAGAGTTCTTGTTATAGATATTTGATAATATACAAGAAATAGGTTACTAACCTTGTCTCTATAAATATAATGAACTGGCCGGATTAGTCCAATAGACCTGACTGATTGTCATAAATCCTATATAAGTCTATATATTCATTAGTGGAGTGATCGGGGTTGGGGTATTCTCGGTGATGACAATCCACAATGTGTAGAAAAATGGCTGGGGTAATTTGAGCCATGGTCCGATAGGCTTAATTTTGTACTCTAACAAGCGGCGCGAATAACCGAGCTTGTGATAAATAAATTCACCGTTACTTAGATGGGCGGTGAAACTCTGTTAGCCGTCGGATCATAGAATTGAGAAATCTCGTGCTGAGCAACAAACGAGAAAAAGTATTTCGGAGTTAAGATTTCAATAATTAATCAGCAGGATTGATTGAGATTTTTAGAAGTCAGAAGTCAAGGAAATTCAATAGGGATATCTGATTTTGACCAACAAGAAAAGGCTACGGTGGTTTATCGTCTGATTTCATTGATCTATTGATTGTATACCAGCCATATCGAGAGGTGTCATAGCTATAATAGCATTACTACAGAAGGCAGTGATAGTAAAGTTATTTCAACTGAAGAAGGGAAAGTAAAGATATTTATACTTATACTAATACCTACTCATTATACCGAATTTGGATTGCGCGTTTACATAGTATTTATTACACGATTGAACTATAGATCATCAGACTTACAGTATAAAAACTATGAGTAACCCAATTGTCTTTTTTGATGTAAGTGAGTGATTGTATTTATAAGGAATAATTCTAACTAGTAGCTTTCATATGGGAGTATGTTTTATACATAGAATAAGCTGGCGGTATACTAACAAAGGTTAGATCAACCATTAGGAAGGGTAAAAATTGAGCTTTTTGCCAATATAGTACCTAGGACAAGCGAAAATTTTAGACAATTTTGTACTGGAGAGTATCGAATAAGTACAGTGCCTCAGGGGTATAAAGATACGAAATTCCATCGAATTATCAAAGGGTTTATGGTATGTATTATTAATTATTGTAACATTGGTAAAAGAAAATCTAATTATATAGGTTCAAGGTGGAGACTTTTTAAAAGGAAATGGTACAGGAAGTATGTCTATATATGGATCATCTATATTTGACGACGAAAATTTCACCTTAAAACGTAAGTTGACATAATTCAGTTGACATTTTGGCATGATCTAACTTTTACCCAGATGAAAAATATTCAGTTTCAATGGCCAATTCAGGTCCAAATACAAATGGAAGTCAATTTTTTATTTGTCTAGATAAACTCACTCACTTGGATGGCAAGCATGTTGTATTTGGCAAGGTTATTGAAGGTACAGATATTATTGATAAAATAGAGCGAGTACCTACAGGTGAAAATGATAGACCTTATCCACACGAAGTTCGAATTTCCAACTGTGGAGAAATGTAATATATATTTATAAAATAGTCTTTTAATCAATTAATTTATGCTTATTTATTCAGGTAGATCCACTTTCACTCAGAACATAAAGACAAAGGTATAAATCAAATAAAACTGGGTAACTTAATCGTAAAGGAATTGATTCGAATTTAATATCAAATTTTAAAATTGAGCTCTTTGTCTATTTGCATTCACTGCCTACCTGCTATAAATACTAGATATTCTTGAGTGGTATTATCATAGCAAATATAAGGTATAAAGTTTTCACTATGGGCGTAGCATATTTTTGCTTTGAACTCTGGTAGATAAAAACAAAGAGCTTCGAAATGAGCTAAGACAAAAAAGGTTAGAAATGTTGGACATGTTTGACATACAACAAGGGCAAGAATATCTGTTATTTATTTATTGTCTGATTCTAATAATTTATTATACGAAGACAACCTCTTCGAGTTTTTCACACTTCTATATATTAATAAACTTGCTTCAAAATAAATGATGGTAAAGCAGTATAACCTGTCCAAATTAGCTTCACAACACCATTATTACTAAATTAAAGAAACGTCCATGAACTCTATCTAAATAACTAATTAGTTAAAAATGGTTTATTTCAACTGAATTTTATATTTTAAAGCGGTAAAAATCCACCGTATTTGGTTGCCGGTCCAGGGCATGAAATACGGTTGACTCAGTTGAGTCTTAGTTAACACATCTAGTATTACAAATTTGGAAGTCCTACAGAACAGATAGGTTAACTGGGAACAAACTAATGTATGTTATAGCGTCATAGACTACCGTCCTATATAAGTGTTGTGCATTAATTTGGCCTAAGCTGGTTACTGCAGATTGTTCAACCTGAGTTAACTCACTGTTAACAGTTAACTTAACTTTTACTGTGCTTGCACTATGCATACATTTGACGATTCACCTAAGTTACACTAAGTGCGACAGAGTTTTTTCATTTAATAGTGCCGTGGCTCTCTGATATTGAAAAAAACAGAAAAAAAACAAAAAAAAAAAAAAAAGAAACAATAATAATACAATTTGGCTGTGATTTTTTCAATATTATTATTTACGATTCTAAGAACAGAACAGCATGACTTTTAGGTGCAAAGCTATGTATTTCAAATTGTTTTGTGTACAAGTGGTTTTGACTTAGCATCTGCCAAGTAATTTTTATGTATTGATCAAACCCTGTGAGAGGCCAATCATCTAAAGCCATTCCACCTAACTAGACAGTGACTAATCAAGCTACTGATATAGCCGTGACATTAAAGTAATTATAACATAACAACCCAGTGGTTATAAAAGACATAAAAGATTTTAGTCAGCTAAATCGCATTCTTTTTTTAAAAAAACTTACAGTGTTGGATATTAATGTTAGTATCTCTTATTTTCGCGTAACTTACAAGTTAACCTACGGTACTAGGTAAGTTAACTGTAACTAGTTAACTTAACTTAACTTACCGCCTGAAGATCGAGCGTCGGTATATGCATATAAAAGATCTCAGTTGCTTATGTAGGGAAAAATTATTTTGCAGGAAGCCAGCCATAACACATTGTAAGTAGTTAAAGATAGATTGATGAATGCTATCAGGAGAATCAAAGACAAGGGTAGAAAAATCTTAGATTAAAGGAGGAATAAAGAAGTATTAAATATGTTGTGGGATTTCATTCTTGCTAGGAAGATTGTCACAGGTTGAGGGCGCTATGCTTTATATTTGTATTTGTCAAGACAGAAAAAAAAAAAGAGTAGAGCAAAGTAGACAAAATTTTATTTATAAGTTTATACTATATTAGGTAAGTTTTATAATCATTGAGGCACCTGTTGGGGAACAGACGTAGATAATGATTGCCTGATACAATATAAGCAGTGTGACGCTTTTACGCCAACAATAACACGATTGACTTGTTTATCATTTTTGAT
Organism: Sugiyamaella mastotermitis; assembly: GCA_030572735.1. Taxonomy (NCBI): domain Eukaryota; kingdom Fungi; phylum Ascomycota; class Dipodascomycetes; order Dipodascales; family Trichomonascaceae; genus Sugiyamaella; species Sugiyamaella mastotermitis. The sequence goes on from JAJMBN010000084.1 coordinate 28,462, forward strand.
GTGCGTCCCGGTGTAGATTAATCATTAACTTAAAGGGGGATACCAATCGAATATAATTGATAATCGACAGGTTATTGCCCAATTCTGAAGACCAGACAGGGATCGGTAATCTAATACAATAACAAGTAACTGTAACTTAGTTGGATGATCCCGGTTGAACTAGTAAGCAACTGGCATTAACAGATTGACTTTATAGAGAATGTATGATTTTTAAGGATCAATATGACAATATATATTATTAACTTGTAATGCAAATGTTGAATCCATTCGAAATTCAATTGATGGAATAAATCATAATTCTCACTTTGAATTACTCCAAGAGCAGCTTATTATAAAGCCAATTACACTTTATAGTCATCTAAAAAGCACTAATATAAAGCTAATTACAATCTAACAATGTTTAAAAAGTAGTTGATGTAGCTAAATAATGTATCCGAACCCTCTGAATGCTGGTGGCCTAATCAAAACCAATGCGGTACGAATTGTACTGTACTGTACAGGTGAATCCAAAACCACTAAAAAACAAATATAAATAAACAAGGCACCCTAAATATACCAGCCATATATTTGTGTACGATCTATGCTAGAACATATGAATCAATTGACCTTGTAGACTATATAATTTTGAAGCAAACAGTATTATAATGGATATAAGAATTACCAATAACACTCTAATTATGCACTGTCAATTAAACATCAAAACAAAAATCTATCACATTTACAATTGCAAGTACCTCAATGCAACCTCTATAAAATAACTAGTCAAATTAAGTTAACTGAACTGTTAAAACGTCGACAAATCCCTATTTTATTTTATTTTGGGATGGTTGTTGTCGTGCGATCCTGCAGTTGCAGGCATGGCCTGAACGGTTCATTACGTGACGAACTGGTATTACAGTTGCCGGAACAGTCCATGAGTCAACACACTACATGTAACTACATGATGGGTGCTTCTTTAACCGTAGAACCAGTTGCAGCTGTGAAATAGTGACAAGCGTGATATTCTTGATCCACTTTGGAGCCATTGGGCCTCAATTATCATAGTCAATTGTGACGATAATTGGTGGTGGGATTCAATATGACTGACCTGTTTTGTGGTTGAACGCCGGAGTCAAACGTGGTAACCAGTTCAACTTTGACCGAGCATTTCTCGCAACTGCTTCCTAAGTTTCTTTTGTGACCTGGCTATTAACTAAACAATGTTAAATATCACAGATTGCATCATTTCCTTCAAAAATAAAAAATAAAAAAGAAAAATAAAACAACGTACTTGAAAAAAAAAATAAAAGCCTGTATTTGAAATTCTCTGATATCAATTTTGATATTCCAACTATATATTATACTCGTTTTTCTTAATTGTTTTTATTTTTATTTTTTTTTTTTATGTTTTATTTTTTATGTTTTATGTTTTATTTTTATTTTATTTTTTTTTCTTTGGTAAGGGATTTGGTTGCCGGGCAAGCAATTTTACTCAGTACCAGTTAAGGTAATGTTAAGTTATTGGAATAGACGTTTATGTCAACAGACAGCCAAAGATGTTCCAATGCATGTAGCCTAAGGAGCCCCTAGCCGCCGCTGGCTGTAAGCTCTCCTTTCCTGCAGCAGTTGGGAGTAACCTAACAAATTGCCATTTTAACACGTTCAGATTAGGGGAAACCTAGACGGTTGTGTATATCTTGTCGTAATTCAGTTATATTTCTAATTTATCCGATCTACCTGTTGCCAATTCAAACCATTTGATATATGTTATAGACCAAACTATAAGAGCAATTGAGGCTGTAATAGTAGGGATAACTAACGGAGGAATTGTTTTGTGCTTTTGTGTGTTTTTTTTTTACTTATATAATTTTCATTAAAAGGGAGAATCGTTGTTATTCGTTGATATAATACCAGAAACTGTTGACGGTATTGGGAAGAAGAATTGTACTCGAATCACTATCACAACCGATTTTATACTTCAATTTTTAGAACACGATTTATCATATCAATTGATTGAATTAATTGAATTGGTCAATATAAATAACAGAAAAATCAAATCAACCTGGTGTGTATGGTGGGGTTAATATAATATCCAACTGATTTACTTTGTGGCTTTTTGGTTTTTTTTTTTTTTTTTTTGGTGTGTATTTTTGCAGTTCATAATTACGACATCTTGATAATAATTTATAAGGATATCTAATAAACGGTCGATTTTGTTTATTGGAATCACAAGTCAAATAGAGGGATAGTACAATCATTCGAAGATCTCGACAGAGCTGGACGATCGTTTATTTTATCCATTTTCTTTCTTTTTTTTCTTCTTTTTTTACTCTTGCATTCGCGTTTACTTCCACTCGTTTGTTTGTTTTATCTTTTGTTAAATAATGACAGAATCTACCACAGATACCACTGCTGCAAGTGATGTTATTATTGTTGGAGAACATACCGTGGCCTCAAACCCTCCAGCGCCCAGTTCTCCTGAAGTAGCCCCTGCAAATGCCTCACAAGGAGGAAGAGAAATTAATAAGCAAGTATTATACGTTGGAGGAATCGATCAAAATGTTACTGAAGAAATGCTTAATGAACTATTTAAAGTTGCTGGTGAGGTAGTGTCAATAAAAATTTTGGCTGATAAGAACAAACGTGGCTTCAACTATGCATTTGTAGAATATGACAACACAAGTGATGCTGAACTTGCCCTTAACACTTTGAACGGTCGTATTCTTAATCAAAGTGAAATTAAAATCAACTGGGCTTATCAAAACCAACAAGCTATTCGAGATAATGGCTTCTTTAATGTATTTGTAGGTGATTTATCAAGTGAGGTTAATGATGAAACTTTAGCAAAGGCTTTTGCTCAATGGCCTTCTTTAATTGAAGCAAGAGTTATGTGGGACATGACAACTGGTCGATCTCGAGGTTATGGATTTGTCTCTTTTAGAAGCAGTGATGATGCTGAAAATGCTATGCAAACCATGAATGGTGAATGGATTGGTAGTCGAGCAATTCGATGTAACTGGGCTTCTCAAAAGGCTGCTCAACAAGGTTTTCAACAGTATTCTCAACAGCAACAGCACCAACAACACCATCACCACCAACAACACAACCATAATAATAATGTCAATAATAGTCATCATCATCATTATCATCACAACAATAACAATGGTCCTGGTAATAATGGAGTCCACCATCATTATAGAGGTAATGATTCAGTTCCTCATGGCTCTAACAACTCATTGTCTAATTATAGATCAAATTCCACAAGTTCTAGTGGTCCAGGCCCACAGGACCTCCCTACTGGTCCTTCCAATGCTAGCCCAATATTTAGCTCTGCTAGTGGCCCTGGTGGAACCCAACCAATCTTGCCTCCTACTTATGAAATGGTTGTTCATATGGCTCCTAACTGGCAAACCACCGTATATGTTGGAAACTTGGGCCCTTATATTACACCCAATGATCTATTACCAATTGTACAACAATTTGGCTTTATTGTTGATTTTAAGCACCAACCTGAAAGAGGCTATGCTTTTGTCAAATATGATTCCCATGAAGGTGCTGCAATGGCTATTACTCAATTAACTGGCTACCAGTTGAATGGTAGAGCCATTAAATGTGGATGGGGAAAAGATCGATCTGGTGCTAATCCTTACCATAATTACCGAAACTATTAGTTTGTTTTATTTCGTTTTCCAGACTCCCGTGAAAACCCCTCACATTGAAAATAATGTTATTAAACTATTCTTTTATTTTATTGATATAAACCTAAAATTTAGTCTACATGCAATATTTTTGCCTCCTCACCGTCATAATCAGACCAGTAATGAATTATATTTAATAATAAATAAAGTCCTTAAATCATTGTTATTCCTTTCTTCTCTCCTTGATCTTTTGGAGCCTGGACTTTGAATCACTAATCTTAGTTTCAAGTACACCTGCCAATGCCTCTGCTTTGAGAGCTGCTGCTGCCTTCCTTTTCTTTTGCTTAGCGCTGAGAGCCTTCTTCTTGGATATACCACCCTTTGATTCACTGCCATCCTTCAAAGCACCACGCACTGATAACTCGGCAAGCTTTTCTTGGACTCTTGATTTTCCACTTTGAGAATCTTCTTTGCTATCAGAAATATCTATACTAGTATCCTCCGGCTCAGGAGATGCTCTTCGTCTACCTTCCCTGGATCGTTCTGCGTGACTTCCTAAATATGTTAGTAATTTATCTTTCAAATATCTAGATTCTTGATTTCAAGAGCTTTCACTAATTTGCAGGTATAGCACAAAACTAAAAGAATGCCATCGCATATCAATAAACTACAGCTCAAGAAATCATATTAATATTCTAATCGGATTTATATAATAAATCCACATACTCTTTTTAGCCATTTCTTCTAGTTATTTATCTAGTTAAATAGGTTTTTTTTTTTTCAATCTATTATTATACAATAACAATAGAATTATAACTAGTTATACGGCTGAAATAAAAATATATTAACCTAACCGTGGCCTATACTGTAATAAGATATAACCCTTAACTCCCAATTATAGATGACATATGAATTTTTTGTAATTTACAAAAACATCAAATAAATTTCATTTGTAATTAATCTAACATTATAAGGGCCATTTAGTCAGCCACGGCTCTATTTTTGGATATCGCGTATTTCTGTGGTTATTTAGAGGTCATATACACGTTCCGTTAAGTGGATTGTATATAAATCTGTGGTTAATAAACCCCTGAAGGTTACTTGTATATCTGCTCATGACTTTATCGATAATTGAGTGGTGGAGTGCAATAAACGTTTTTTTTAGTGGGATAGAAGCTCAACGGTTGAGAGAGACTATTATCAGTAATTCTAAGTCTGAACAAATCATTACTAGTGTTGTTATTGGAGGTGTGTTAGTACTAGTAGCAGTTTTATTTTCCGGCATGATTTCCGATACTATTAAGGGCTCTGTTGATATGGCATCTGCTTCAGTCAAGTATTTATATGATAAGACTGCTAGTAGAATGCTTGGACCTGCTTCATTTGATGAAGGAGAGCTGTCAGTGTTAGAAAAGAAGAACAATATTAATGAGATGCGAAAATACCAAGTAGGAGGTCTGTATAATGAAGGCAATACTTGTTTTATGAATTCGGTCTTACAAAGTTTCTCTTCTCTCGATTATCTTCAAGGATTTTTGGACGAAAATATTAATGAAACTTCTAACAATAAACAGGTACTTCTGTCACTTAATGAGTTATTGACGAATATCAATGGAAAAAAGAACTCAACTCATACTTATACCACTAGTAAATTGGTCAAGTCCTTTAGTGATGAATTAGGTCGAAAAGATGTGAGTTGGCTATCAGGATATGACCAAGAAGATGCTCAAGAATTTTTCCAACAGATTCTTTTGGCTATGGAAAAAGAAGTCAAAACTGAAGGCACTGGAGAACAGGATCTTGGCAAAGCTGAGTGGACAAAACGTCTAAGGTCTATGGAACGAAGTAGAGAGTCATCTCCAGTTCCAGATCAAGTCAGTCAAACGAGTACTAGTTCACAACCGGAGGAATCTAAAAATGTCAAATTACTTACTCCATTTGATGGTGTATTTGCCACTAGAGTTGGATGTGTGAAATGCGGGGAAATGGAAGGAATTAGACTTGGTACTTTATCTTCGGTTGATCTCAGTCTACAACTTGAAGGTGACGATTTTGAGTTACAAGATTTATTAGATGAGTACTGCAAGATGGAAACCATTGGAGGTGTTGAATGTTATAGATGTAGTTTGGTAGATTATTTGGAAGAGCTCAAGGCTAAGGAAAGTCAGCAAAAGGTTGACGCATTAAGAAAATTATACGAGAAACGAATTGATGAAATAGAAATTGCATTAAAAGATAAGGTCATTGATGAAAAAAAATATGTTAAACTAAAACCTACCAAGCTAAAGGCGCTCGGAGATAAGACTAAGCAGACTATGTTTGGCCAACCTACTGCAGATATTATGATGGTTCATATCAATCGATCAGTCTTTGATATGACTACTGGATATTCAAGAAAGAACTATGCTCCTGTTTCATTCCCTGTTGAATTGGATATGAGCGACTACGTTATTGATGCTCAGGACCCTGCCAACCAAGACCCCAAGTTCCCTATGAAACATATTGAGGCAGGTTCTGTCGTGTATAGACTAAAGGCAACTGTGATTCATTATGGATCGCATAACTTTGGACATTATGTTTGTTATAAGAGATGCGATCAAGGATTCTGGTGGAGGGTATCTGATCATTCGGTGGATCTTACTACTGAGGCCCAAGTTTTGAAAAATAAAGGTGTTTTTATGCTTTTCTATGAGAGACAATATGAAGGATTTAGTCCTAAAGAGGAAGAAGTGGAAGTACTATGTCAGAATGAACCTGAATCTGACAATGTAAGTGATGATAAAGAGTCTGAAGTTGAGGCATCCAAGTCAGATGCTGAAGTGGAGGAGACTAATGGAACTGCTAAAGAGTCTGAACTTGATCTAGATGCTGAGCCTCGAGTTGAAGATGATTCTCTGCCCAAACCTGAATCTGAATCGGAAATTTAAAAAAATTTGAATTTAGTTTGGTTACTGTATATAATATTGATCGTATTGCATTTACATGATGTTGTAATTTTGATAAGTACACACTGCAGCAGTAAACACTCTCCTTCATGATATCACATGGTTAGAAGAAATCGAAATGATTACATCATTCATATACGATTGGTTGAAAAAGAAGAATATTCAATCTCTACACTTCATACCGCGCTTCTTAAAATTTTTTATCTCCACCAAACCATACCTACGTAGTTTGTAAGTCATAACAGTTAACCACTATTGACCTACTGTAGCAGTTACCTGGTATACACTGTGAAACTGTAACTTCAAGTTAACTATAACTTAGTAAGTTGTTAACTTACGTGTAACATCACTGTAGTTCCCATTGCTTTTTCTTTATAGGCACATGCAGTGTCGCATCAAATCAGGGTCTATGTAAGAATAAGTTGATGATGACTCTAACTGGAACCTCTAAAATATGATTATTAAAACTTATAATTAGATTGATAATATGAACTAAGAGTGATTTCCCCTAATATATGGAATATTTAAAAGCGGAACAAGGGTGATGCAGCAAGAAATGATGTGTATCAACTGCTGTATATATAGACTCTATATTTATCAGGGTAAAGCCGATCTGAGCTTAATAAGCCCATCGGGGAATTGACAGGGATGTCCGATACTTGTTAGGTGTAGTAGACCTTTCCACCAAAAGAACTAAGTTAGTTAACTAAAATAATTTGAAGTCTTGAGTTAAATGACTGTGGCCATGTAGACTACATGTTAGACATTACTAAAGTTACTACTGTGAAAGCAGATTAAGAAAATAATACTACGGAACATGATAGTCGGCAACCCGGTGGATGATAATTAGTAGTATTTTTTTCTTAAGCTAACTGATAAATAATACGTGCATATTTGCTGCGAAGAAAATCGAAAAAAAAAATTAGGATAAAAACATTAAAATTTACTAGCTGTATTCTGGGTTGTGATTCTCCGAACTGTACCTAGCGAGGAGCCGTCTGCTGGACATAATTTTTTCTTGTACATGCAAAATATATACAAGGGATGGATCAATTAATGATCTAATAATTAGCCAAGATGGCCTAGGCTTTTGTGGCAATGCTCTAATAGAACCGATACTCTACAATAATAATTTAATTATAAAGGTACAAATAAACACGGAGTAATGAAAGCAAATCCGCGATAATGATTAAAAACTGTCCACCCTTAAATGAAACTGCTATTTCAGCTTCCCTTGGTGATTTCCAGAGCTCATCATCAAGGAGGTTCAGGTGATGGAATATTGGGATCCTAATTTTTAATATCACAGGTAGTGTGTATAAAACAAATAAAGCAAGGGATAGATATTCGCCGACAGATTTATTAATAAGTTGGACTACACAATAACGGTCTACTAACAAAAGGGAAAAAGTCAAATGTAAGAGTTATGATCTAGGGGGAAAAATATGTCGGGGAAAACTGGTAACTTTGTTACTCCAAGTCCATCAAAATGCATTATGGTTACATTATCAGATCAGCAAGTACTAAGATTAGTTGTGAAAGTATCAAATTGCGTAGGAGCTAGGGTATCAGCTGTCAAAGATAAACAACAAATGTATCATATGATGTTGTTGTTACATTCCAATAGCTTTAGTAGAGTTGTATAATTTTATTGTTATAGGTTTGCCTATCAGTACAGGAAGTTCTCAAAATACTTCCCAAAATAGTTAAGAACCCTGCTATGAAGAGTACATGAAGCACGCAGATATTAGCATGCAAAACTAATGACCTGAGCTGGCTAGACTCTGTTATCAGTACATACATTATTTACCCATTGGGTCGGGATATTCCGATATCAACTAACAAACCTCATTAATCTACTCGGTTTCACCGATATCGCCGCACAGGAAAGTGGTGCCTACCTGCATAAACATTCAGATTAGAAGGAAAGTGTAGCCAAATGTGAGGGCTTGCAGAAATAAATGGGATCTGTCTCATCGTCATCCAGTATGTGGTGTGTGCGTTAGATAGGGCAAGGAACTTTAAATAGCCAAAAATGACGCAACAGCAGTTTGTTAAGATGGGGGGTTTACGTTAACTATGTTACAGAAGATTTAGCAGCGCCAGTGACAATATTTATACCTCTTGTATATTGTTGAACTAGAATTGTATCATTGAATTAAATGTTAACGAATAAAGCTGTTTGCAATTTAATATATTATATCATTTGAACAGGTTGGTAGTCCTAGCAAAATAGGAAAGTGATTAGTCGAGCATATTGAAATATAAAAGTTTTATGGCAACTTTTACTAGATTTAGTTGATCTGCGATCTGGTATATGATTAAGGAGTCCATGACGTCCGATCGACCCCGGAGATGCTTCTCCCAAGAGCCCTGGCCCTACCTAAGGGTCTGGGCGATCCGCCTTTATAAGCTTTTTAAACGTTTTCTGACAGACCATGTTGCAAGCTTTAACTTAGTGTTTGTTCTCCAACCAGCAATTTCCTTTTTTAAGAAAGGTCATCGTTCATGTGCAGTTCAATACGAAACCTAACCCCGCATAAGCACCTAAAAGCAATATGGATGAGGGAACATCCATTTCGCTCCTCGTCCCCGCCGGATGTTTGCCTAAACGAACGAACGTACTGTTGGGCGAGTACAAAAACTTTCTATTATCTTTGTAAATCCTAGCTTATTCAAACAAATTTTAAAAAACCCAGTTGATGATAGAGGTTGATAAACCACTGATTAAACTGGTTTAGCTTCTATTATAGTTCCTATAAAATTGTTTATTATTATTTGGCTACAGTAATGAACTCGACCCAATAAAGTGCTGTTTTAGTGGGAAAAAAAAACTTGGAATTGTTTTGCATTATACACGGAGTCCGATGCAGTATGCAGAGATAACGATTGGAACCAGCCCAATTACAACAGCTATGCGTTTACAGGTTTTGGTAGTGTTTTATATTATGCTATAACATTTCAAGTATACAGTACATAGTTCTAGAAAATAATAATTTGTTTTCGAAACCAACTCAATAATCTCAGATCAAAAGTGTCAAAAATAACAGCTGTTACAATATTTTTTAAGTCCGATGACCTCTTCTCAATACCTAACCCAGGCAGCCATGGCCCCCAATGCACAATTACGCATGATAAGTATTATCTGGCAAGCTTGTGTACAAAGTACCAGCCAGTAAGTTATTGGGATGGATTTATTTGAGCCATTCTTGGGGTTAGGCAATATAACCATTTTGCTTGTTATCCGCATAAAAGATCATCGTTTTGGATCAAACTTTCTCTAGCCAGTTTATAGTCATGCATCATGTACTAGTTGCTGCAGCTGCCTATAGATAAGTGCGGCTGCACAGTTCTTCTAACCAGAGATAACTTGTACCAGAATTGGAATCCCTAGCTTTTAGGGGATTATTTCTTTTTTTCTTTTTTTTTAATGTCCATGTTTTGAGTTCATTACCGATGTCGCTTAGCGATTTTAATGTGATCAGTGTGGTGAACAGCATGTCTTATTTACCTGAGTTAACGTTAAAAGTTACATGTTTGAAATGCTCGAGGATCAAAGCCCATGTCCCCCGACACACCAGAGATGGCACAGGTACATTGGGTATACGGTAACATTCTAGGTATACACAGCATTTTAGTACGGTAATAGCGAACTTGGTTAGCTGCTCTTGTAAAAATTAAATGCTCGATCTCAATAGCACAGGGAGCTATAGTGGGCCTAAATAATTCATAAGTTATTGTATTTATGACGTCGATTTAATTGAAAAAAAAATGGTTTGGATTGGAGCAAATCTCTGAAACAAACAAAGAATTTTAATAGCCATTCATATAAGCGGTTTAAACCTACACCAGTCAAAAGCCTGAGAGGCGGCGGTTCCTATAGATAGATAGGGAAATCACACAGTTAATTTAAAAATGACCCACGGTTTTTAGCTGGTACAAAAAATATTTTATTTTTATTTTTATTTTTTCTTTTTATCTTCTGGCTCGAGTTCCAGTAGGTGGACTGTATAAATGCAACCAGCCCAAGATTTGTCGTTTTTCCGTTTCCAGTTATTGTCTACATGGTTAATAATGCAGCCTCTAACTTGGCCTAAACTTAACATTCTGTTAACCTTCTTAACCTTGTTAACTTTGTTAACCCAGTTAATATTAACGTTTTGTGCAGCAGCAGTTGTGAGCCCTAACCTCGGATCATAACCATTTATTGTGATGCCACACGTGTAATCAGCTCCGAGATGGGTGGGACAACTAGTCTCACTGGCTAAATTAATATGGCAAGCTTGCCATGTAAGGTAAGACCGGCTAATATGCCTTACGGACTAAGGCGCACACAAAAGCCCGGCTACTAAATCTGATAGCCGCTCTTATTTAATCAGCAATGACGGGTAAATCTTTCGTATATACAGAAATATTATAGAAGAATAAAGGTTAAATATTCAACAAATATAAGATGGTATCAAAGTACCTTTTCTTAGTAACCAAAAATTTAATAGTTTGATTTAAGAAATTATTTGTATATTTAGTTGAACGATGTTTCACATAGCTGAGACAACTAGCATAATATCGATGGAGTCACCGTCGGGCTCAGTGGTGTGTACAATAACTGTAACAGTAAGTTAACTTAACAGTTACTTGCCAGAACTGGCCTATAATGTTAGGTTTACCAATCTTACTGGCCTGTCCGTGTCTAGGAAGCATAGCGCCAGCAATAGTTGTACAGCCGGAACAAGGAATTTAGTATTAAAATCCGTTAATCAGGGTGATTAATATTAATCCATTGTATTATGAGATACCTATATTTAACTACAATAATGTCAGTTGAAACTTCAAGAAATCTTGGCTGTAAAGTTTCGATTTCAGTACCAAGGAATACGAATGTGATCTCCAGATCAAATATCCATCAGTAGCCCTGTGCCTCGAGTATAGCGTAACATATGAAGGTCGCCAGTGTAGAATTAATTATGTCGCATAGCCATTAGCAAATCATGCATTAGTTTGGCAAGTCATCTCTTCAGTGATTTGGTGACCACTCGTTTGATTATTGCATGTATTATGTTTGACCTAACCATTTCTTTTTTGTCAAATCAAAGTGACAAATTTGCTTTTGAACCAACCCGTTTAAACAAAAAGCAATCATATCCTCGTCTGTCAATGATGGACCATTTACTATGCATATATGTATGCGACTTTTATCACACACAACCCAAGCATACCAACTCGGTGCTTTGAAATCTAGTAACTTACATTAGTTCTAAAAATCTCCGCCATTTTTCTAGCGGCCCCTACCCATTTATAGCCGCGCAGATGCTACGCTGCTTCTGCTGCTGCTCTGCTATTATGCCTATGCCTATCTATCTTGCTAGTTAGCGGATACTCCAGCAGCAGACCGGACCTCTTAAGTAATTCTATATATATATATATATAACTCGATATCTAAATCAGCGATTACATTTTCTTAACTCGACCTATTTGAAAGGTTTGACATTAAAAGTTAATCAAATTTTATTAAAGGTAATATTTGTTCGAATTCATACTGAGGACCTAGATCAATCAACTTTTTTTATTGCAATAAAACTATTCCCAGTTCAAAGAATTAAAAAAATTTAATAAAAAAAAGATATTGGGGTATTCCGGTATTTTTTTAACTATCCTCAACTGTATATTTCCAGTATATTTGACATTCAGCTATATTTATTATTATTCATTCGTTCGTTCAATACTTAAATCATCATGTCTGCTTCAGCTGTTACTACAACTCAATCCCCTTCTAATGGATCGCCATTTTTCTCCCAGTTCAATAAACCTACTTTACCGCCATTACAATTGCCTTCATTTGGTAACAGTAGAATATTAACGTGAGTATACATCTTGTTACTAGATTAACTACATTTTCAAGAAAAACACCCAAGTATTATGAATGGAAATTTATTTATTTTGCTGTAACGGGTAAATCACTGGTCATTGCCAATTATTAGCCTGCTATGGGTTGTGTGTCTTTGCAAGTCGTTTATCTGTTTCTGGCCCATCCGAGCCCCCAGAATTACGGCACTGAGCATTTCTAGAAACAATGCCCCTCTCTACCACTCTCCGTCCGAACATTAAATGTTACTCCTCCTCCCCCTCACCTGGCCTATTACATTACATTATCTTTCTACTTTCGAGAGTTTAGGGTATCTGAGATTTGCTTTTTTTGTATTAGACATTCAAACTTGAAATTTGTTTTTTTTGCATTTGTATTATTTACACCGTTCTGACTAACATCGGCTGTATGTTTAGATCTAATGAAACTTCCTCTTCAAATCCGAACTCGTCTCATGGAAATCCTTCATATTATCAACCACAACAGAAACAACAATATTTACCACCAATTGGAACTATTCCTTCTTCATCAAGTACCAGTAGCGTAAATAGTGCAAGTTCTACTGCTGGCTCGTCTCCTGTTGCCACTACTCATGGTGCTTCAACCCCTACATACTTCGCTAATGCACCTGCTCATCATCAACATCACCATCACGCCCATCCTCATCTCATCCAACAGCCCATGATGAGTGGGCCTACATCTCCTGAAAATTCCTCTCATGATTTGTCACCTTCTCCTTCAACTCCAAGTTCTTCCGTTTCTGCTGTCACTTCTAATTTGGTTGCTGCTGCCTCAAACTCGGAACACCGACGAAAGACTCCTTCTTCTTGGGACCCTCATGATGATCTTTTGTTGAGACATTTAAAGGAACAGTTGAAGTTAGGATGGAAGGAAATTGCTGGCTATTTTCCTCATAGAACTACCAATGCTTGTCAATTCCGATGGAGACGATTAGTTTCGGGTACTTTACGTTCATCTAGTACTGCTTCTGCTTCCAGTCCTGTTGTTGGAAGTCCGATATCTGCACATGGTCTTCATAGCATTCCCCCTCCTCCTGGTGCTGGCCCCCAAGGTATTCCTACTCACCACCATCATTCTTATACTCAACAATTGATACCCGGATCTAGCCAACATCACCACTCTCCAATGTCGCCTCCAAGACATTTTTCTTTACCCGCCCTCAGTCCTATGTCTGATAGAAGAAGTAGTTCTGTTACCAGTGTTCAAAGTGCTGTTAGTGCTTCTAGTATGGCTTTACAGCAACATCAAAATGATTTCTGGAGTAAAGATCAAGATGATTTATTATTGTCTAGACAAGATCTTAGACCTGATGAGCTTAGCATTTTACTTGGTAGATCTGAGGGAGAGATTCAAACTAGAATTCAACAGTTGAGTTCTAACTACAGATTTGGTAAATCTATTGTTAAAGTAGAGTCCAACTCCTCCCAAGGAGAGTCTGATTCAAATGAAGCAACCTCTCCTAGAACTGTTACCAACCCTCTTCCTTCTCCTCCTTCATCTGTAACTTTGCCTCCTCGTCCTAACTTGAGAAAGCTTTCTGGCTCTCATTTCGATGGTCTCAAGTTGCCTATGCCTGTTTCTCGTTCGTCTTCAGTATCTATTGATTCGATCTCCTCTTCATATTTTCAATCTAAAGAAAATAGAATGTCCTTGTATTAGGTGATTCTTTCCACTTATGTCTTTTTTTTTATGTTTACTCTTTGTTTTCTTATACGTTTGTTACGGTCCTTTTACAAATTTGTGTTGCCCTTTTTTCTTATTATCGTTTTTTTTTTTTTCGTTTTTATGATTATGACTTAACTGTGATGAAATTGTTTAAAATGCCTCTTTGTATGTATTATTTTATGTATTTGTTGTTTTTTTTTTTATTTAGTGTATGGATAGATGTCGGAAAAAATAAAATTGTGTATCTTTAAAAACTAAGGTTCTTATTATCGTTACATATTTATATCATAGGTTGCCATATTAGCTTAGAGGCCTCGATTTTCTTATAATTCTTAGCTTCCCAGGTCTCTATAGTGCGATCCACAACCTGCTGGTCGATTCGGATAATATACTCTTTGTGCAGCTTTACAAGAAATCCTAACGATTCCAAGGCAAAAACTACATCATCAATAGTCATTCCAGTTCTAGTAGACAATTCTTCAATTGTGATACTATCTGAGTCGTCTAATTTCTGTAATTGATAACAAATGACAAGCCTCCAATAATTGGTGTAAGATGCAAGGCCAAATGTAGACAATGGCTTTTCAGGGGTGCCAACTGTATTTTCAGTTCGACTTAATAAATAAGAGAAATCAATAAGGAAGGTTCCATATCCCTTTCTCTGTGAAATTGGTAATGTTACAATACAGGAAACATTATTTTTTGGCGTTTGAGGTGCAGTCAATACTAACGCTTCAGCCGATGAATCACTGTTAGTACCAACATTAATTGGGGCTTGTACTCCTCCATAGTTGTGTTTTTGCTTTGAAAAATAACCCACAAAATGGCATCCACGTTCATCATTTTCTGTTAAAACGTAAAAAATAAACGGTTCTACATCATAATACAAGGTTTTTGAATCTAAAAATAGTTTGGCCATCAAGCACAAATTCTGGCAGTATAAAGGCATACGGGCACCATCAACTTCAAATATACTCAAACCCTCATGTCTATAGATTTCATTCCCAGGGGGGTGTTGATAAGGACATTTGAGTTCATGTCGCCATGCCACATAGTCAGAACTCATATACTTGAGACAAAACTCGCAAATGCAAAGTACTCGGTTTTTGGAATATTCTTCAGGATATGGTGATGTATACCATGTATCGATCTCATAACCAGCAATATGAATAGCTTTGATTGACGATACTCCTGGTTCTTCATGCGCCTTCCTCTTACTCTGCTGATATACATTTGCCCCCTGAGCACGGAATAAGGATTCTGCAAAACGCTCTTCATCATACTTAGTAGGTAAACTATCTGTGGTATCAGCATCACTACCTCTTAGTACTCCTCGGTATGGCTCACTATCAGTATCGTCTTCAAATGAGTTGTCTTCATCCTCATTATCCTCATCCTCAAAAGATCCAGTACCTGCATCAGATCGACGTCTCCTGGCAGAACTACTATACCAGCCTTCTGAGTCTGATCTTGCTGTTGCACTGCTGCGAAAATCTGATATATTTGCTCCTTCTCGATTTCGCTGCATGAATAATCTAATCTTTAATTTTTTTTTCTCTCTTCGTCTTCTTCGTCGTCGAGTTGGACTGATAGTGGTCTTGGGGTCACCAGTTGCAGTTGTCGAGTTTTCTATGCGTTGAAGGTGCCATTGCGGTAGCCGTATGGTAAGAATACCGCTTTTAGTAATTTGAACTGGTGTTGTTACCTTTGGCCGGGTCCGTCGTGCCACTGGCACAATATCTCCTTCGTAGTCTTCATTAGTGTCATAGTTTTCTCTATCATTAAAAGTTTCGTTATTAGTAAGTTGATAATTTGCCTGTTCATCTAACACTTTTTCATCCTCCTGCTGCGTATCGGTATCTTTAAATGCTAGGCGCTGACGTCCCCTAGTTTGACGTCGCGTGGGGACAGGATTAAACTCTGACGATAGTGCTTTACCGCTACCAGATATCGAGGGAATAGTAGTTATTGGCACTTTTCGTGGTCGTCCAACTGGTCTTTTAATAGGCTTGTCCGGAATTGTATCAATAGTAACCGTTGAAGTTGGTATATGATCTTCGGTGTAAACATTTCCTACCGTCCCAGAAGAAATATTTCCTTTAATTAATTGTGACCAAAACCTGCTGTTTTTAAGAGGGTCTATTAATGATCCTTTGGGTGCGGCCTATAAACAAAATGCTTTGTTAGAATAAACCATAAAACAGGTTTCTTTTCCTTTTAACTTACATCACGTTGGGGTCGTCGTCTTGGCGATTCTCCAACACTTGCCATTATTTAATCGCTCCTTAATTTGTGATCCCAACTTAAACAATTAATTCATCCGCAACCAACCTGACGGGTAAATGCGTTTTTGTTTATCTTTTCTCAAATACCCAAATGCGTTATCTGATTATATCAAATGAGCTAGAGGTATTTAAGTCCATCGCAGCTAATGTGATAAATATCAACTGCGGTGAACCACCAACCATCACGAACGCGCGGCATTCCTAACCCTGTGAATAGCTGATAAAACCCATTTTTCGATACATCTGATTTCGAATATTTGGTCATAATTATTGTAGTTTTGAAAATATGTCTCTTAATAGACTATCAAGGCTCTTTGTACCACTTAAAAAGTCAAAACCATCGGCTATCACTTCTGCATTTGACTTGTTAACAGACTATGGATATATTCGACAATCAAGCTCAGGGGTCTTTAATCTGCTTCCCTTAGGTCAAAGACTTCATCGTAATATTGAAGAGATCATACGATATAGACTAAGGGAGATTGATTGTCATGAGACTAGTCTTTGTACTTTAGCATCACCATCCCTATGGAAAGCCTCGGGAAGATTAGATAATGCATCAGAGTTATTTATGGTAGATGACTCAAAATATCTTCTTGCACCTACTAATGAAGAAGAAATTACAAGTCTTGTAAAAGAAGTTTCATCTTATAAACAATTGCCCTTGCGACTATACCAAATCTCTCGTAAATATAGAAATGAGAAGCGACCTCGGGGTGGTCTATTAAGAGGAAGAGAATTCACCATGAAGGACTTGTATACTTTTGACGTTTCCAAAGAAGATGCTCAAAAAACATATGCAGAAGTTCTTTCTGCTTATGATAATATTTTCCATGATATTGGTGTCCCATTCAAGGTAGCTGAAGCTGATTCTGGATCTATTGGTGGCTCTCTGTCCCATGAATATCATTATGAATCTCCTGCTGGTGAAGACACTATTGTCAGTTGTACTTCTTGTGATTATACTGCTAATATTGAGAGAGCCACTAGTTATAATGAACCTAGCTCTAGTAAGCTACCCAACTTATCCATCAAATACATGTCATTTGATGAAAAGAATGTACTTGTTACTATCAGTGACGCAACCAGGGATATAAATCCCTATGCTTTAAAAGCATTCACTAATGATTCTACTGAATTACGAGAAATTTCTATTGATGAAGTGTTAAACCTGTCTTTGTCAGATGAGGCTACTGTTTGGCCAGTAGTTGACTCGCATCTGCCAATTGAGCAGTTAGATATCAATAAACTTGTTATTGGCATGAATATTCAACCCACTAAAGTAGGTTCAATTGTGTACGTTCAAGAGGGAGAATCATGCCCAGAATGTCATAGCCCTGGACTGAAGCATTCAAAGGCCATTGAAATAGGTCATGCTTTCTACCTTGGAACAAAATATTCTGATAAGCTCGGTGCTATGGTGACTACTTCCAGTGGATCTACTGAATCTATGGTCATGGGTTGCTACGGAATCGGAGTTTCTAGACTTCTTAGTGCAATTGCCGAACAAACCAAGGATCAATATGGTCTTCTTTGGCCTAAATCAGTTAGTCCTTTTGACTCTGTGATCATCACCACTAATGAAGATGATGCAAAGCTTATTTCCAATGAACTTAAAAAATCCAACATATCTTCAGCATGGGATGACCGAACCACTCAATTCGGTGCATTATTGGGTAATGCTAGAGCTACAGGGTTCCCACTTGCCATTATTGCCGGTAAAAACTATAAAAATTCTGGTCAATTCGAAATCCAAGTTCGAAATAAACCTGACGAACCTGGGATTTTGACTAATATTGAAGAACTGGGTGCAACTGCTAAGAGACTCCTAGATAGTTATCAATTGTAAATATATTCTCCCATATATACATGAAGTTCACATCTTAATTTTGTATAAACATGTATTAAATTATATTATATGAAAACAATTATGATTTTGTGCTATTATTAAGCCTTTGCAATATAGTTTTATAAGAAAAAAAAAGTTAAAGAGAAGATCCTTTATATGAAAATAGACAATAATCTCTTAAGGGTTCATTGATCACATCATCGTTTGTCATCATCGGTGAAAATTATCATACGTGCTAGCGGATAATAGAATCAGCAGCACCATTAAAAAATATGAAATAATATCATCTCTTCATAACTATTCATATCACATGAGAATAAAAGGGTGTAATTTCAATAGAGAGAAACATTAATATCCAGGCCAGATAGTCTGTAGTTGTTCTTATTAAATTAAAAAGAAAATTCAAAAATAAGAGGTCGTAAGCTTTTAAACGGAAAGTAAAAGAAAATATAACATCAAACCATAAAACAACTTTCATTTACATTTCACAAAAAAAGCGAGTATCTTTTCTTCAAAAGAAAAAAAGAAAGCAATTTGAGTTTTGTTATTTCGTTTAAGGGCATTATTATAAGTCGTCGATCTTCTTCTATGGCATGGGCTCATTAGAATCGTTAATAATCGTATTCACATCAATAACCCCAACTTTAGAACCAATTACACCAGCACCACCTGAAGTGGAACTATTAGAGCTTACCTCATGGACACTAGAAATACTGGCAGTAGGGCTTGAACTTCCTACGCTGGCGGCAGCTCCAACATGGCTTCTAGCAGCATTACCAGCACTAGTAGCACCACTAGTTCCTAAACTCAAAACGCTAGAAAAGGAATCACTCAAAGAGCTAACACTTCCGCCTAAAACGTTATGAGGAGTACTGATATCAAAGTGACTAGGCACTTGAGATTGACCAGCTTGTTGAGGAAATTGTTGTTGCTGCAAAGGCTGTTGCTGGTGATGAGAAGGTTGGAATCCAAGTTGAGATTGAGAAAAATATGGGTAACCCCTCTGTTGTTGCAAAGACAAAGACAGAGGAGCAAAACCTTGCTGTTTAGACGAGGGGGGAGGAGTCTGAGATGGGAAAAAAGGAGAGGCACTGGGAGTACCAGGAGCAGAAATGTTGTATGGGTAAGTAGTAGGAGCTCTAATATCAGCAAAAGACTTTGTTCCTCGAAGTTGATTAGGCTGTCCAGGAAATTGAGGGCTCAATTGTTGACCACTTGAGCCAGAACCAGGCTGGTGGTGATGGAACAAGCCATGTTGCTGTTGAGGAGCCTGTTGTGATTGTAGTTGCTGTGACTGCTGTTGTTGAGATTGCTGAGATCCTTGTTGCTGACCAAAGTTACTCAATTGTCCAGGGTATTGAGGTTGAGGATGGTGGACATGGCCATAATCAAATAAACCAGGAGGAGGATGATGTTGGCCTTGTTGGCCTTGTTGTTGTTGCTGAGGAAGCTGTTGAGAAGGAGGGCCCTGAGGTTGACCAGGAACAGGGCCACTCAACTGCTTCAAAATAACAACAGTTCCAACTGCCTTATCAGTAGAAAAAAGCAAACCAAGTTGGTTAGAAAGAACAGCTATGATCTTCTTTTGATGAGGCAATAAAGAAGATGGGTAAACAAATTCCGAACGAGCTTTGTCATCTCTAAACAAAAGCAATTGAGAATATAACTCCAAAGTTTCAGGATCATTCAAATCAACCTTGTTCTGCTGAACGGGGCCACCATTAGTATGGTGACCATGAGGTGGATGACCTAATTGTTGAGGTTGTTGTTGTTGCTGTTGCTGTTGTTGCTGCTGCTGTTGCTGCTGTTGTTGCTGTTGTGGTTGTTGCTGATGGCCATGTTGTTGATGACCGTGATGGCCACCATGAGGGTTGTTATTATGACCACTACTTCCATGACCATGAATACCAGAACCAGAACCACTAACACCAACAGGTAAACCAACTAACTTAGATTGATTAGAAGAACCAGCAGAGCGATGTTGCTCTTCAAGTTGGCCCCGTCGTTCACGCTTCTCACGCTCAATTCTTTCACGCTCTGCCAGTGGTAGCATTTTCTTATATTCAACTCGAAGCTTTCTTCCGCCAATCTCTCGTCCATTCAAATTGGAGATAACAGTAGCAGTCTCTTCGGGAGTGGTGAAATTGGCAAATGCTAATCCTCTAAATACACCACTATCAAAATGATAATTAAATGCATAAGGAAGAGGCAACCCCATAGAAGTCATAACATCCAATAATTGCTCCTTTTTAATAGCAAAAGGAATATTCTTGATTACAATAGCAGTTGGGATCAATTCATCGTCAACTGGAGTAGATGTTGATGGTCCTACAGCACCATTAGAAATACCACTATCAAGGACAGGAGTACTTGAAGGTCTAATGGGAGGAACAGGACCCAAAGCACTCGAACTATTAGGAGTACCAGCAGTTGCAGAGCTATTAGGGCTGGAGTTTAACGGTACATGAGGAGAAGCAGGTCTTTGATCCAACCAAACCGGGGAAGTAGCAGCAAAGTGGCTATGAGCAGGAGAAACTGATCTTAAGGATTTGCTATCAGAGTTGGTAGAAGCATTTGATGGCCAAGGATTAGAAGAATCAACGTAATTATCCACAGGGCCAGTACCAAAAGCATCGAAATGACGAGATTGAACTCTTCTGGAACCAATAGTTCCAACAGATCCACTAGCAGTGCTACTATTAGACAAAGTGGGTTTTAAGAAGCTGTCATGCTTTTGTTGTTGGTGCTGCTGCTGCTGTTGTTGTTGTTGGTGCTGTTGTTGGTTCTGTGGAGGCTGATGCTGGAACTGTTGTTGATGCTGATTTTGTTGTTGTTGTTGTTGCTGCTGTTGCTGAGGTTGTTGAACATGATGGATATGATCTAGGCCAACTCTAGTGTTAGGCCCGAGAAAACCAGACTGGCTAGGTTGATCGTGCGAGTATTGCATTGTCGATGATGACAAGAAACGGTCGGTGGCTAGCAATGGATGATTTATAGAAGTCGATTCAGTCATACAACAGTGGATGACTATGCGAGTAAGAATATATTTATCCACAAACTATTCTGAAGTTTTAAAAACAGGGAGGTGATAAAATACTAAAGCAAACACCAAAAAAACTTCAAAAATCGTGAGTTTGAAATATGAAAAACTCTATAACTTTTTTTAGCCAGTTTACTATTAACTAGTTTCTCTAAACAATCTGAAAAGATTGTAAGAAACTAAAAGACTTAGTGAAGACTAGAAAATAAAATAAAAAAATCTAACACAAACGACACAAAAAAAAAAAGGTTAAATGTTGAAGTCTTTAAGACCAAAACCTGCCAAATGTCTAGAAGAAGAAAAAAATGAATGAGTTTCCTTTAACTAATAAAGAAAGAAAACAGGGGAATCAATATTAAACTCAAGCAAATATTAAACACCCAAAAGAAGAATGACAAGGAAATATCGTCTAAAAGTGGTGGTCAAAGACTAGTTAGACGACTACCTAGATGGTGCAACTTACAAGTTGAGTTGTTAAAGAAGAAAAAAATGAGAAGGGGAAAAATGCCACTTGCTTATTAGGAGCGTTTGGTTAGCCAATACTTTACAGGCTGTTTAAAAAATTCCTGTGCCGGTGTTGCGATAGCTGTGCGGGTTCACCCTAACCTATTAGGTGCTTCGGACGACTCCAGGCTATAAATATTTTGTTACCTGGGCCAGTTTTACTGCCCACTAGTCGGCTTGCTATTACTACTGACTGACCTGTCCTAAACTAGCCGGGCAAGCCACCTCAATCGGTAGATTATTTAACTTGATCAATTGGTATATAAGTTGTATATAAGATTACTTTATTATACTTTCATAAGCTGTTAGTGCCCAGGATTTGTGGTGCGTTCGCATCCCGACCTGTTTTATGTACTCAGTACAGTAAGTTAACTTACCGTTGACTGTCGGTTAACATGTAAACCAACTCAATAGTTGAGCCGGTCAGTTGTTCCAGAAACTGAAGTTTTGTTTACTAAAAAACTTATATATTTGAACCTTTAATAAAATCTGGTAATGGATTTCTGAACGAGATATTTCCGAACATTTTTTCCAAATTATATCGGGTAGTCTTTCAATTCTATAGTAGTTACGGTGATTTAATACAAAGTCTAACCGTTCACTTGAGAAAGTTACCAGTAACAATAGCACCCCTTTCTTTAGTTTTGGCTAGACTTGCCCAGTGAGGAGCATAATTGGTGCATAATTGGTGCACAATTGTGCTAGCCACTATTATATAAGGGTGTCAAGTCAAACTTAAAAGAAATAAACCACAGAATTATAGCATAAATAAGTCCATCCGACCAAGCCGCCGTCATCGGCGGTAAAGTTTGGATCACTCTTCTATGCGGGTCAGGCAGGAGTAAGTTAATTAGTTTGTCTGCGGTTAACTAAGTGTGAATATTTTAAAAGCCAGGCGGCCAAGATTGAGAAATAGATGACGCGTGCAGTTATACTAAGTGTTTCAGCAGTTCGATTTTGAAGGCTACTAGATTAAATCCGCTAAAAATCTGATATCCATTCTGGTGGGGTCTTTTTATTCGAATCAATCGGTAACAAAACCTGTTAAGCCACTTTTACATGGAACTTACGTTCTGTGTACCTGAATATTGTATTAACTTAGTGGGCAACCGAAAGGTCAGTGAACTTGCCTCACTTGTGGGCCATTAATTATGACGAGGTTAGACTCATTTATCTACGAAAGGTTAGTTCCTTTAAGGCAAAACCAAACACGACTAGATAATTCAATCATGCTTGTTGTAGAAAAATTGTTGGGTCTTATTGTTAATCGCTCTTAATAGATTATCTACTTCATAAATTTTTTGACTTATGATTTTTGATTTTGATTTGATTTGAGTTTTCCTCTTTTGACTTTTTTTTTTTTTATTTGATCGTCAGGGTCTGGTTGCCGGTCTATAAGGTAAGTGATTTTTTTATGAAATTGTATGTATATGTGGTTGTGTACCCCTGATTAATTACAATTGGGCGTTTGTTCATTGGTTTGTTTTTTTTCTCTGTCTACTGTAACATGATTAAACAAATAGATTTTCGACACTTAGTTAACTCAACTTGCTGTAGTAAATGTTGGCGTTAGAAGTTTAACATCGGTAGCGGCATACTAAATAAGGAGTTAATTACCTGAAATAATACTCTATGTATTCCTATGATCCTAAATACATTCATGACAATATGGAAATTCTAAATTTGTAATTACTCGCTGGTATCCGCAGTGCTTGGATGATAGAAACTGGCAATAAAGCTGGTTTGTTGTTAGATCAGTAAGAAAGTTATTCGCAGGAATACGCCAATTCGGCTTTGTTAATGTTTGGCAAATTACATGATGATCTCAAGTTTTCAACATCATTCTGATAAATTATTTATCGGCGACTATTTTACGAACTTTATATACATATTATTATATTGTATTATAGAGTCAATACATTTGCTGAAAGCCATGATTTTGACAGTTAACTCAGTATAATTTTCACCAGTTCCCCCCTGGAAATCAACCTATAATATTCCTAGCCCACACAACCCTAATATTTTACAATAGACAGATTTGAAATCATCTTGATAATAACAGTAACGAAGAACCTCTGTAAAATTGTAAAACAATGACTCGATTGCAATTAATAAGGCATTCAATACCGGTTAATTTCGGATCCTCCTTATGTATTAGTTTGAATATATCAAATGTCTCTAAGAATCGGTGGTTTGTCAGTCCTCGAGCAATAAGACATTTTTCTCACATTACTCAGAATCCTCCACCAGAACCTCCATTAAGAGGATATGCTAAGTTAAACCGATCTCTTATTGTTGTTGAAGGACCCGAATCTGCGAAATTTTTAAATGGACTCATGACAAATAAGCTAGTAGGTGTAGACGACTATGATTTTGGATTTTATTCTAGTTTCCTTAATTCCAAAGGTAGAATTATAGCTGATACTTTTGTCCATCCTGTTCATCATTCAACATTGTTACAACAACTACGAGGAAGTTCTAATACAAGTACAGAACCAGGGTTTTTAATTGACTGTGATTCAAGTGCTATGTCAAGTTTACATTCAATGTTAAAGCTTTACAAGCTTAGAGCCAAGGTCAAGATTTCTGTATTGGATAACAGTAGCTACAACGTATGGCAAGTGTGGGATGATACCAATTTATCAGAGCAGTTTCCATTAGATATTTCGAATAGTTCGATTATTAAGCCATATTATCCTCAGCTTCTTGGTGCTACCGATAATCGAGCACCAGGCTTTGGACTCCGTTTGATTACAACCAGTTCTCAAACACCATTAGATGTATTGTCCGAAGTTGTGCAACAAGTAGGTCCTTTAGAAGAGGCCAATTCTACTGCATATAATATTCGAAGACTTGTATATGGTATACCAGAAGGAACTCAAGAGCTTACCCCAGGTTCTTCACTTCCCTTAGATTCTTGCATTGACTATATGGGAGGAATCAATTTCCACAAAGGTTGTTATGTAGGCCAAGAGTTAACCATTCGTTCTAAACATCATGGAATAGTTAGAAAAAGAGTTATCCCAGTTGTATTGAGTCATACCAGTGATGTGGCTGCTGATCAAGTGCAACTTGCTTATGACCCTACTAGTGAAGTAGCTACTAAAATCAACTCAGCTTCCTTAGCAGGAAGCTCCATTATGGATGTGTCTGGAACCTTAGGAGATACCTCAAAGTTGTCTCGAGTGACTAATAGCGCCTCTCCGTTTGGCATCCGTACTAAGGAACCTGCTTCCGACAAGCCATCTCCAATTCGATCTTCAGGAACTTTATTATCTGCTATTGGTAATGTTGGATTGGCTCTAGTAAGGCTAGAACACTTTGGTAGTTCTACTGGCAAGTTTGCCATTCAAACCCCTGCTGGAAATATCTATGTTCAAGGTTTTATCCCCTACTGGTGGCCTGAAGATTCAGTATCTCCTACTAGTGCTTAAACTACTAAATTCACAATGAATTTATCCGAATCTCCGGGGTTACCGCGGGCCCACACATGTAAGTTGTAACAGTAAAGTTTGGGCTTACGTTTCATATTACAGAAAAAAAAAGAAAAAAAAAAAAAAAAAAAAAACCTCAGGTTGCATTTCCTATGGTTTACCTGCGAAAGTTGGCTATGTCAGCATCGAAAAGCATCTTAGAAATTTTGCCGACAGATCTGGGTAAGTGGTGTGTGAGGAACTCTAAAGCTCGTAAAAGTTATCGGTTAACTCCAGTGATCGTGTTGTAATGGCAGCGGCTCAATTGCATACACGTGTTCCCATACCCTGAAAATTTACTGACATGACTCTTTTTTTCAGTTCCCACCCTGAGTAAATTGTACAGACAGATTCTAAAAAACTTGAGGGAGTGTGTGCAAGAAAAAAGAAACTTAGGTAGGAAAAAAGTTTGTTACGTCGACATATAATTCATCTCTCTTGTATATATATTATTTTTTTTTTTAATTATTGTATTAATCATACAAAAAATACTTTGCCAATTAGTAGCAACTTCTCTGAACAATACCGGCAAAATTTCACCTCAAACTAAGAAACCCAAGTTAAATAATAACGGCGCTGAAAATATGTCTAGTGTTGAAGCCCCAAAGTCATCACCCGGATCTCCTATGTTTGGACCTGATGGAGTCTCTCGACAAGGAAGCCCTGCTCTTCAACAAGCTGAAGATGTTCGAATTCTTGGTTATGATCCTTTAATGCCTCCTGCTTTACTTCAATCTGAATTCCCTGCTTCTGGAAAGAGTGCTGAAACTGTTCAAAAGGGTAGAAAGGGCGCTATCAAGGTCTTGACTGGCAAGTCTGACAAGGTTGTTTGTATTGTTGGACCTTGTTCTATTCATGATCCTGAAGCAGCTTTGGATTACGCAAACAGACTTAAGAAATTGGCCGATGAGCTAGATGGTGAGTTAGTTGTTATTATGAGAGCTTACTTGGAGAAGCCAAGAACCACTGTTGGATGGAAGGGTCTTATTAACGATCCTGATGTCAATGAATCTTTCAACATCAACAAGGGTTTAAGAGTTGCTAGAAAGTTGTTCTCTGATTTGACTGACTTGGGTGTTCCTATTGCTTCCGAGATGTTGGACACTATCTCTCCTCAATTTTTAGCTGATATGTTATCATTAGGTGCTATTGGTGCTAGAACCACTGAGAGTCAATTACACAGAGAGTTAGCTTCTGGTTTATCTTTCCCCATTGGTTTCAAGAATGGTACTGATGGATCTGTTGATGTTGCTGTTGATGCTGTCAAGGCTGCCGGTGCTTCTCACCACTTCATGGGTGTCACTAAGCAAGGTCTTGCTGCTATTACCACTACCAAGGGTAATGAAAACTGTTTTGTTATCTTAAGAGGTGGTAACAGAGGTACCAACTATGATGAAGAATCTGTTGCTGAAGTCAAGAAGAAGCTCAGTAATACCAACATCCCCATTATGGTTGACTGTTCTCACGGTAACTCCAGTAAGGACTACAGAAACCAACCAAAGGTTTTGGCCGAAGTTGCCAGACAAATCGCCAAGGGTGAAACCAAGCTTGTTGGTGTCATGATCGAATCTCATATTAATGAAGGTAAACAATCGGTTGGCCCCGAAGGAAAGGCTGGTCTTAAGTACGGTGTCTCTATTACTGATAGTTGTGTCGACTGGGAGACTACTGACAAGATGCTTAGAGATTTGGCTGAAGCTGTTAAGACCAGAAGATCTTTAAACCAATAAGCAGCTGAAAGCAAGAATCAATAAAAAAAAAAATAAAAAAAAAAAAAAAAAAAAAGAAAAAAAACACCATCAAAAATCCATCACCATAACTTTTTAAGTATTAAGGTCTGTAAATTAATATATTTGAGAATCCTTCTCGTGAGAGAAAGATCTACTCGCATTCACTCAACATTTTCAACAAAACTCCTGTATTTAATTGTGTCTAAAGTAGCAGATCTGTTTAATTATATATAAACCCATGTCCCCCCTGAATTTAAACGTTTTTTTTTCTCTTAGAACCTGTCACTACTCATCGGTTAAGGATACAGATGTTCAACTATATGCATTTGGAATTACCGAACTTTGGCTGGTGACCCTGGCTTGCTTGCACGATTGGCAATTACTTTTATTAGTGTAAATTGACCATCTATAGCCGAACATTTTGTTACCTGCAGCGGGCCAGTCCTGGGTTAATGCGTGCAGCACGGTAATTCTCTAGATAGTAATGTACTGTATCCCATTTTGTACCTTCCGAACCTTGTCACAGCAGTTGAATATTATATAGATCAACTGGAGATGTAAAATTACTACTCTGGATAAATAAATTACCCCTTGGTTAATGCTTGAAGGTTATCGCGTGGTTTTTTACTGTTACTGTCGGATGGTGTTTGATGTAGTATGAAAATTATGCCGGTAAAGCTGGTTTAAATAAGCACTCATCATCACTAAAGGGGTATATAATCTGTTGTACACGTTCATCTCTTATAATCATCTCTTGGAATTCAACTCCTCATATTATCACATTAATATATCAATATATTCATAATATTAGAATTTAATTTAAGGTTTATTAATTAAATCTAACCATAATTGAAGTTTGTTTTTTTTTTTTGATTCTGTCAGGAGCTGATAGCACCGTAGATCATTAGTGACTCAATGGTAACTGATCAGCCGTATACACGGCTGATATTTTTTTCAGTCATCGACATTAATAAATTACCATTGGCATCCTCGAAACAAAGATTCCGTAGAAAATATTTTAGTAGATATGTCTACTGTTCACGTTATTGATGTGGAGAGTGGAAATCTCCAATCGCTTCAAAATGCTTTGGAGAAACTCGGATATAACGTAGAGTTTATCAAGACCAAGGAGGATGCTATCAAAGCAGTCGAAACTGCCTCAAAGGTTATCTTACCAGGAGTAGGCAATTTTGGACATTTCATGGATCAGTTCCAAGCCCGTGATCTTACAGAACCTGTCCTCAACTATATAAAGACTGGAAAACCTCTTATGGGAATCTGTGTGGGTTTACAAGCAATCTTCAATGGTTCTGTTGAGTCACCTAGTGCTAAAGGTTTAGGTATTATTCCCCTTCAATTGTCCAAGTTCTCAACTGAAGAAAAGTCAGTTCCTCACATTGGATGGAATAGTGCAGTTTTATCAAGCAATGCTAAAGATCAAGCTTTATATGGCATTGACCCTTCTCAAAAGTATTACTTTGTCCACAGTTTTGCAGCAGTATTAGAAAAAGATCCTTCTCAAATCAGCCAATTGGCTGGCTGGGAGGTTGTTGTTGCTCAATATGGATCGGAGAAGTTCATTGCTGCTCTGGCCAAGGATAACTTATTTTTCACT
This sequence comes from Sugiyamaella mastotermitis, assembly GCA_030572735.1. NCBI lineage: Eukaryota > Fungi > Ascomycota > Dipodascomycetes > Dipodascales > Trichomonascaceae > Sugiyamaella > Sugiyamaella mastotermitis. The sequence goes on from JAJMBN010000084.1 coordinate 57,069, forward strand.
CAGTTCCACCCTGAAAAAAGTGGTGTTGCTGGTTTGCATGTAATCGATAGTTTCTTAAAGGGTGAAAAGCACAGTGCTTTGCCTGATGCATCATTATTGGCAGTTACTTCTGCTACCAATATTGGGCTTACCAAGCGAGTCATTGCTTGTTTAGATGTTAGATCTAATGACCAAGGTGATATTGTTGTCACCAAGGGTGACCAATATGATGTCAGAGAAAAAGGTGATGGTAATGTACGAAATCTCGGTAAGCCTGTTGAGGTTGCCGAGAAGTATTACCAACAAGGTGCTGATGAAGTCACTTTCCTTAATATTACTTCTTTTAGAAACTCTCCCCTTAAAGATTTACCAATGTTGGAGATTTTACGACTTACTTCCAAGACTGTTTTCGTACCTCTTACTATTGGTGGTGGAATCAGAGATACTGTTGATCCTAGTACTGGTAAACTTGTTCCTGCTTTAGAGGTTGCAGCATTATATTTCCGATCTGGTGCTGATAAGGTCTCTATTGGAAGTGATGCAGTCTATGCTGCTGAGAAGTTTTATGCCAATGGTAACAAGGGTGATGGAACTTCTCCAATTGAGACTATTAATAAAGCATATGGTGCTCAAGCGGTAGTTGTATCAGTTGATCCCAAGAGAAAGTATGTGAAGTCCCCAGCCGATATCAAACACCACACTTTTAAGACTAAATTCCCCGGTCCTAATGGAGAGGAATATGTTTGGTACCAATGTACTGTTAGCGGAGGGCGAGAAGAACGTGATTTAGGTGCTTATGAGCTTGTACAAGCTGTAGAAATTTTGGGTGCAGGAGAGATTCTCTTGAATTGTATGGACAAGGATGGTACCAACTCTGGTTTTGATTTGGAATTAATCACTGATATCAAGAATGCTGTCAGCATTCCTGTCATTGCTTCTTCAGGAGCTGGTATCCCTGAACATTTTAATGAAGTATTTAAGGAGACTTCTACCGATGCTGCATTAGGAGCTGGTATGTTCCACAGAAATGAGTACACTGTGGGTCAAGTCAAAGATCACTTGCGAAGCTCTGGCCATGTTATCCGATGAATTATATAGATTAATGTTTTAATATACTGTTTATGAATTACTATGGCATCTTGTGAGTTAATGTTAGCCTCTGAATCTTCTGAAAACTTGTAGACAATATACCAGATATATTCAATAAGTAACTACACTATTGACTAGTTTCTAAAATTATCAAACTGCTTATAAGCCTAATATTGGTTTAAAGGTTTTATTCATGACTTCAACCACCATCACTACTGGCTTTGCCATAGTTTTATAAACTATATTGTATCATCAAACCAGCTAATATACTAAAATAATAATTGCTCTTTATAAATATATCATGTGTTGTTGGGTTTGTATATTGAAACTACGGTATCAGGTCGTCTTCTCAGAGTTTGACGTTGGCTGTCAAGCCCTGAGCCTTATCTTACAATTTGGCCTAGAACAATCTTTTTTTTCTACAAGCATGTAAACGACCATTGTTATCCAAATTATTTAGATTACCAATTATTACTGTAACCCACTGATTATAAGCTGGTTAAAGTAGTACATATGGCTGCCTAAATCTAACAATTAATTACCGTATGGCAGACTCATAGCCTACTGAGGAGACAACCAAATTAAGTAAGCCTGGTTTGGAACGGAGCAACCACGCAGTGGTCCACGCTAAACTATGACATTAGGGCAATAATTCAATAAATTACACCTATTGTATACTAGTCTGCTAATAAATCACCACTATCTGTGTGAATATGCTTATAATTTACAACAATTTTTCGTAACTATACTTTTGCCCTGACAGCAGAATAACGGTTGAAACCTGGAGGATCGGATTATAGCTCGTGCGTCGGATTATGCGAAATTAAGTCATCGTCGTCGAGATAGTGGAATACATTGTATATACTAAGTATTACTAACCAGTTATATAGTATACACTATATAGTATACAACCCACTGCGGCTGGTCACTAAATTACGCATTTTCACCACAATTAGACCTGTCATAGTTTGGGTGAGGCCACAAGGCTGGCTTGCCATTTACAAATTCTTAGTGGCTTCTCTTTTATTATTCTGGATTAGCGTATTTATACTTCTTGTCGACCTATAATTTATTCCTGATTATATAAGGAACAGTTGCGTCTCATTCAAATACCCTCAAGCTTTGGTATCTGAACTACGGTAGTTGAAGAGACCTCAGTAGAACGCTTCCTACTGGATCCCGTTATAATTGACTGCCGATTAGAATAAGCAAGACTCTGTTTAACAGTTGGCATTCCTTTATTGCTATTCTACACTGTTGTTCGTATATCTGCTAAGGCTGACCCTGTTGATAGCTCAGCAATATTTGAATTATTTCAGATTATTTTTAATAGTCTACGGCACTGGTCTCATGAACTGCAGGTAGCTCTTAATTGTGTGTCCCTGAATATTTTTTTCTAGGTCTGATTTTTCAAATTTCGAGCGCTTTGCTTCTCCAAGCTATACCTTAACAAGAGTCTCCCGTTTTATTGACTAACTACTTTCTAACAGTTATTGTTATATTTTTATTTGGTATTATTTCTATTATTTGACCTTTTTTTAACCATCAAGTCATCTACCCTGTTCCTTTGTTCTTTTCTTGTTCGGCCCCAGATCTTTATAGCTTCAATCAGTATTGTGTGCATATCATTTCGATTATGATGAATTTTTAGACTTCAAAGGCAACCCCGCCATCATATGACATCTAATTAATATTAAAGATAATTATTATTGTTGTTGTTATTATTATCATTATTATTATTATTATTAGGTTTTGATTTTATTATCGTCCTGCTATATATCTATTATTGGTGTCACGTTCTCATTCTTGATTAAAGATGTACGCTGTTGGCGTAAGCGGTACAGGTTCACAACCTCAGAGCCCTCGTCGTGAGCGCAATACTACTGGTATAAGTCTACGGCCATCCAAGACAGCAGATCGAATATCTATGCCTCCGGCCTTTTCATCTGATGACGATGGAACCTTGGCATTTCTTCAAAAAGTTTCAAACAAGGTTCTGGGTAGGTTTGGAGGATCTCCACCAGACCCCTTTTTTTTATTACCTACTGGTGCGTCTTCACATTCGTCTGTTAATAGTCTTGGATCGAATTCAACCTCCAGTCCAACTATTGCTACAGGAGATCCAGTAGTTCGTCGAAGAAGAACCTTTTCTGCTTCTGCTCTGTCTCTACACCATTTGCATAACTCAGCTGCATCGGAAGCCTTGGATGATTTCCATCTACCTCCCGCTGGTCCTATCACTATTAGAAGAAATAGCGGCATGTCTAAAAGCTCGATGGAATCATTACAATCTCCTACTTCCCTATCAAACTCTGATGCACTTGATATTGGCCCAGCGTTATCAAACTCTGCTCCATCAAGTGTTGTCAGTGTAACAGCTACGACTACTACTTCGGTTAATAGTGCAAATATTTCTGGACCATCAGATAGTTCAACTTCTGCTGGTACTGTAGCTGATCCAATAACGGTTCCTGAATCGTTAAAGAGCGGTATAACCTTTCTCCGTATTACTCATAAAAAGCGTGTTCAGCGAACATTTGTTCTTAATCCTGAGGCTGGTATCGTTTCATGGGATTCTAAAGCTTCGGCTAGATTGTATATAGATAGAATCCATGAAATCCATGTCGGCCCTGATGCCAGGAATTACCGAGAAGAATTAAAAGTTTCAGCTGAGCATGAATCTAAATGGGCATCAGTTATTTATTCTAAAATCGATAGCAAAAAGATTAAAGCTTTACATATAGTTGCTACCTCTCAAAAAGACTTCAATACATTTGTTGATGTTCTCAAGCAACTGGTAAAATATAGAAGAGAGGTCATGTCGGGTTTGGCTATGCCAGGAAAGCAATTTGTAGACATTCACTGGAATAGATATGTCACTAAAGATGATGGTGAAGAGCGATTATCGTTTGAAAACGTTGAAAAGCTGGCTAGAAGACTGCATATAAACTGCTCTAAGAAGTATCTTGAGGCTAAATTCCGGCAGGCTGATATTGATGAGTCTGGATACTTGGACTTCAAAGAATTTCAAAACTTTGTTAAATTACTCAAGTGGAGAGCAGATATTTCTCGTATTTTCAACGATGTTGCAGACTGCAAGTATGGCTTGACGTTAAATGGGTTAAGGAGATTTGTTCTTGATGTTCAGAAGCAGACGTTTGATGAAGGAGCTATTTCAAAGTTGTTTTCAAAATTCGCTTATGGCTCGGACTATATCACAGTTGAGGGTTTTAGTGACCTTTTGACTTCTTCATACTTTGTTCCACTCAAGAAAATCACAGAGGATTTAACAAAGCCCTTGAATGAGTATTTCATTTCATCTTCTCATAATACATATCTTCTCGGGAGACAAGTGGCTGGTCCATCTTCTGTAGAGGCCTACATTCGTGCACTTCAAAATGGTTGCAGATGCGTAGAGATTGATTGTTGGGATGGTGATGATGGCCCTATAGTTTGCCATGGAAGACGGTTTAGTACCATTATTGAGTTTTCTGATGTTATTGAGACTATTCGGAAGTATGCTTTTATCTCCACTCCATATCCTTTGTTAATTTCACTTGAAGTACATTGCAACAGTGAGAACCAACTGAAAATGGTGGATATCCTAAAGAAGACATTAGGAGAGCAGCTTGTTACTAGATCTTTGATGACCAATACTTTTTTCCTGCCTAGTCCCTTGGATTTAAAGCATAGGATATTAATCAAGGTTAAAAGTAGTAGCAGTAGTTCTACAAGCGATCATAATGCTCATTCTACAGAGTCGAGCTTCAGTGGGACTGCTACCAATGATTCTTCTTTTAGTATTTCAGATGATTCCACTAGTCCAAAAAAGCCTTCAAATGCTACCTCTAGTGGATTATCTAGAAGAAGCTCTTTGAAGCCTAACAAAATGGGTAAAAAGTCTCAAGCGAAAATCATTCAGCCCTTAGCTGATCTAGGTGTATATCTAAGTGGTGTTAAGTTTAGAAACTTTTCGTTGCCCATATCCAAAACATTCAACCATTGTTTCTCTCTTTCAGAAAGAACCATTAATGGAATGATTAAGGATTCAGTTAAGTCATCACAGTTAGCCAAGCATAACAAGAAGTTTTTAATGAGAGTCTACCCTTCTGGATACAGAATGACTTCTACTAATTTTGATCCTATTCCATACTGGAAACAGGGTGTTCAAATGGTGGCTCTGAATTGGCAGACAAATGATATTGGCTTACAACTTAATGATGCTATGTTCAGCAATAGTGTTGGTTACGTGTTGAAACCAGAAGAATTTCGACCACATCCGTCATCTCGATCGAGGTTCGGTAAATCATTAGTTAGCCCTTTCCTCCTGAGTAAAGTAGAAAACGTGAAAATAAGCATCACTGTTATCTCTGCTCAACAACTGCCAAGACCCAAGGATTTACGTGCTGATGACAGCTTTGATCCCTATGTAACAATTGAAATTTTTGGTAATAATGCAGGAGTGTCGTCGTTTGCCAAGATTAAGCATGGAAGCTCTGATGCAGCTGCTATTGTTGCTGGTTCTAAATGGAAAACCAATACGATAACTGATAATGGATTCAATCCTACCTGGGAAACTACCTGGGAAACCGAAGTTGACAAAAAGAACGTTGACTTTGTATTTATTCGATTTGCAGTACAATGTGGTGATAACCCATTTGCTGTGTATACAGCCAGATTGATAAACTTAAATCAGGGTTATCGACACTTGCAATTGCAAGATCTTCAAGGTGAAGAGTATATATTCTCTACTCTATTTGTAAAAATTATGATTCAGGATGATTAAAAAAATAATATATTATTTATTTTGTGTTTTTAACTAAGATCCATACCAGTTCCTAAATTTCTCGTAGCACCAGAAACAAGTTCTCTTCTAATTTCAGGAGTAATAGAGGGGTGGTTTTGAGTTTTAATGACAGCCAATAAAGCATCCCGTTGATCTTCAGTGATATCATTCTTGTATCTTTGGGCAAATACTAATAAAGATTGATGCCAAACTACAGGAAGAGGCTTCTCATTAGTTCTAAATTGCACAAAGTGGAAAACAACACCATCAACAACCTTGTAAGGTAAAGCATACTTCTTATCTAAAAGAATCTTAATAAATAACGAATTGGGCCCAGAATAATCCATGTCAGCCAATCTTAATAATGCAGCAGCAGAGTGTAAAACTGGTACAGATACTTTACTTAAAATAGAACCAGCAATAATTGCCTCTTTTAATGTACAAGTTCCTGACTCACATAAGGGGAACAAGAAACCCTTGAAGAAAGCTGAAGGCTTATATAATGCTTTCTTTAAAGATCTGTAAAGATGGTAGTTTAAAGTCTTGTTTTGTTGAATATCATCTCTGAATCTCTCTAATAAAACGTTGGTGACGAATCTTTGTGATTGCTGAGCTTTAAGGTTAGAGACAAACAACTTGGTAGCTTCATAGACTGCTTGAGTAGACCAAGCTTCTGGGTTGGTAACGTATAGAATATCTTGCCAGTTCCTCAAAGATGGAATAATCTTAAATGCTTTAGGTAGCTTTCCAGATCTGTATCTAGAAAGTAATTCTCCGACGCGAGAATATACTTCAATAACTTTAGCAGGTAACATAACACCTTGAGGTTCTTCCTTAGTTTGGAGACCGGCTTGCTGCATTTCCTTTTCTCTAATCTTTTCCATGATCTTATCAGCAAGATTAATAGGACCTTCACCAAATTCTCCTTCTTCACCACCCATATATTTATTAAATAATGCATCCTCTTCAGGGTCTATTTCAAGTTCTTCCATCTCTTCGTACTCTTCGTAGTCTTCATCATCATCCTCATCGTCTTCGTCACCAAATCTTCCAGTAATCTCCTCTTCATCATATCCAGAGAATCCACCTCTTACTAATCTTCTAGGAACTTTTTCAACTTCTTCTTCTTCGATTTCTTGTTGTTGTTGTCGAGCTAAGTTAAGAATCTTTCTTGAAAGACCTGCATCAACATAGTTCTCTTCCTCATCATCCTCAGTGGTCTTCTTCCTACTTTGCTTGCTTTTGGTTTCGGATCTGAAAACACCAGACTCTTGAGAGAGTTCAACATGAAGGGGATCATGTCTTGGCTTTAATTTAGTATCAGTTTTAGCTTTTGGCATTTTGTTATAGTTGATAAAAAAATAAAAAATAAAAAAAAAAAAAAATTCATATGCACTTTAACAGTAAACATCACCCTAACCTTATTTTCGGCTTTCAGCCGTATACTGCTGTTAGGCCGGCTTTAGCCCTCGCACCGATTGCAGTAGTAAGTTATATTGTTAACTTACTGTTAACACTTGCGTTTATAAGTAGCCGGTCATAATCTATATTATTATAATATGCTTGGTTCAAGTAATTTATTAAATATTACTTCTTAGGAATATTGCTCTTTAATAGAGTCACTAATTACTTCAGCCAAGGTCTGAGTCTTGATAGACTCGAAACCAACATTAGTTTGCTTATAAATTGTACGTCCTTCAGTCCAAATTCTTCGTAAGGTAAAACCACGACTAAATGGAGAGTTCTCCTCATAGCTTTCTTTTTCAAGCTTTTTTAAATCATCTAAAGTAACATATCCATAAGTCCATGTAGAATTGGTTTGCTTCTCATACTCTTGTAAGATCTTTCGAGGGGTTGTGACAAAAGACTGAACTATAAGCGTCTTATTACGAAACTTGCCGTTATTAACTACTAAGTAACCAACAAAGGCAGCAATGTCAGGTTTGCTAGTAAGTCCAATAGGACCATCTCCATCTCCACATAAATAGGCATGTTTAGTCTTGGCATTGAAACTTCCAATTTGTTTAGGGATTTTTAGGGCCGGGCCAACATACAAATCCGAAAATGGACCAGTTACCAAATAAGCATAATCTAATTTTCCTCTTGAAGCAACCTTTTCCAAATGAGCTCGAATATAAATCTTATGTTGATGAGATGGTTCAGAAGGAGAGGTTTCATCATAAGCAATATCAGTTCCAAATTCAGATGGCAAGAAGAGCTCGACTGATTCGGTCTGTTCGGCAATATCGATTAGGAGGTCTTGGGCTCGCACAACAGCTCCGCCGAGTGCAGATATAACAATATTAACATTTTTATAAGCCTTCTTGATATCTTCAGCATTTTTTAGATCCCCGGTTATGATATCCACTCCTTGGTTCTTCAAATTCTCGAATTCATCGGCCTTAGATTCTAAAGAGCTGGCACTGGTAAACGCACTGATAGTTCCAAGGTTATCCTTTTGGTCAAGCAGTCCCTTAATTACCCACTTACCAATTGATCCTGTGGCTCCAAATACCAATACATTAGGTCCTGCCATTTTCAAATACTTCAACTATATTGATTGATCATAGAAAGGGCAATCACCCACTATTATATAAACTTACTTCAGTCTACGCAAACAGGATAACAAATGACGATATTCCATGCGACTTCTGCGTGAGCCACAGTTAACGCTTGAGGCTCATACAGATCTTTACGAGTCTGTATCTCCGCCGCGGCTGATCCACCTACCGGTCAGGGGCAATTGAATAATTGAATCAATTCAATAGGAGCGATTCATATAAGGTGATATAAATTGGAAATGTGCAATATTCTGTTAGATAATTATTAATTTTGAACTCGAAGCTGTAAGTGAATTGGAAAAGGAATACAAGGATGAACTCAAATCTGGAAAGCCAAAAATCAAGGCTTCTGCTACTGTCGAAAAGTTTAAGATCCAAGTTGAACGTTTAGAAGAGAGGATTACAAACACTCAATTGCAATTTACTGACAAGGAAGATAATAATCAAGTGGCATTATATACTTCAAATACCAATTATATAGATCCGAGATTGGCGGTCATGTTGAAATATTCCATTGTTGAAGACTCAGAGTAAAAGTTAAGAGTTAAAGTTCATCTGACTCCTTCATTCTTCTGCCATACAATACCTGCTGGTACCCCGATTAATTTTAGACATTAGATATAGACACTTACCAGAATACTGGTTAGCCAAGCATTTTGTTGGTGTTTATAACCATTATTTGTATAATAATATGAAGGCTAGATTCATAGTTTGAAATCTAGCCCATTTTAAATTAGGGTTTGGACCCAAATGAGGGAGCTAAAGCCGCATCATACAGAGTGTGTATAAGCTTTCACGCATGCCATGCACTATACATTGTTTACATATTTTTTTTTATTTTCATTAGAAAAAGTACTTTTTTTTCATTAGTGAATTCGGTTTAATAGTTTCTCAAGCGCTATTAATCAAGTTTCTCGGACAGTAGCTTAATAGACCCATATAGAACGAATTGTAAACCATTCATTGAGATATATATACATATATATATTGTCTTAAAAAAAAAGATGGATAGAAAGAGAGGTAGAGAGGAATCGACCGAGTCTGTCTCTAAGAAGGCAAAAGTTACCAGAGGAGCTTCAACCTCTAGATCTAGATCCAGAGCTTCTAGGGCTAGTTCAACTGTTCGTACTAATGGTGTTGCATCTGGACCCCGTGGAGGTAGACCCTCACGAGCAATTATTAATGAAATTCCTCAATTATCCACCGAAACTTTGAATATTTATACATTTGGTGAAGGACAACTGTGCGAACTTGGACTTGGGCCCAAAGTCATGTCAGTTAAGAGACCAAGATTAAACCCTTTTTTGACTAGAGAAGATCCTGGTATTGTTCAATTTGCTGCTGGTGGTGGCCATGTTCTTGCACTCGATAAAGAGGGTAAGATTTGGTCATGGGGTCAAAACGATTCAAGCGCTTTGTCCAGAGATACCACTGAAGACACTGAAGCTGATGACTATGACGATGACAACCTTCTAAATGCTCTAGAATCTGTTCCTGGTAGAATTACTGGTGTAGCTGAGCATTTGCGATTTGTTGATATTGCTGCTGCCGACAGCTTGTCTGCTGCTATTTCTAAGGAAGGTCATGTGTACGCTTGGGGTTGTTTTATTAATGATGGTAGGAAAGAATTCAAGGCTGGTGATCCAACCTTAATGTACAGTACACCCCAAAGACTTGATGCTATCAGTGGTGCTGTAAGGGTTTGTGGAGGAACCAACCATCTTTTGATTCTCAACAAGTTTGGTGAGGTGTTTGCTTGGGGATTGGGTGAAAGAGGTGTATTAGGATCCGCGGTTCGTCTCAACATGAGAACTGTTACTTATGGACCTTTCAAGGTTCCTAAGTTGAAAAATATTAAAGAAATCTATGCTGGTGAATATCATTCTTTTGCCATTGATACTGAAGGCCGAGTTTGGGCCTGGGGTTTGAATAACTTCGCCCAATGTGGTATTTCTGATAATGTCAGCAACGGATCATTCTTTGATACTCCTACTTTGGTTGAATTTTTCAAGGATATTCCTATTAAGCAAATTGCTGCTGGTCAACATCACACTATTTTCCTTTCAAAGGCTGGTGACATATACGGTGTTGGAGAACTCAACTCACACCAAGCTGGAGTTGTTGACGAGGATTTGCCTGATTCTGTGGTTAAAGATGGTAACGGAATTCCCCAAATTCTCACCATCCCAGTTAAATTGAGAAAAGGCGAAGTTGATGAAGAATCTGTTGACTTGCCCAAGTTTAAATATATTACTGCTGCTTCTGATCACTGTTTGGCTATTTCTGAAGACGGTGGATTGTGGTCTTGGGGTTCCAGTGGCAGTCATCAATTAGGATTGGGTCCTTATGATGAAGACACACCATATGTTTCCGTTCCTACTAAAGTTCTCAACACTGCTACTAAAGCTGCTCATATGCTCGTTGTTGGTTCTGGAGCCCAGTATTCTATTGCTGGTGGTATTCCTGCTGAACCAAAGGATGAGTCCGATTAAAAGGCCAAAAAAAAAATAAAATAAAAAGCTCATGTCTTTTCTTTTACAAACAAAATTTTTGTAAATTATTGTATTTGTATTTATCCTAGCTCTATTAATCTAATATCATATTCTAAAGATCCCTCAGTCTGCTCAATATCATGTTGAAATTATCTCGGCTAGACATTCCTTTTTGTACACAAGCTATTGTTACCCTGCTGTGTTGAACCCCACAATAATTACTTAGTAAACCGAGGTTTGCCTTAGTAACTGCAGCATTAAATTTCGCCGAACTTTAGTCATTTAGTGTTATTTATATTTAATCCGGTTGATATTCTTTTTTGTGGAGATATTTCTAATAACTAAGAATTTATTACGTCTGTAAAAGTTAGTGTTATTTGTCAGAAATACTGTTGAACCGGCAAGTGCTTTTCCCTCGGTTGTGTACTCGTTAGTGTGCGGTGCAAAAGTAAGTGTGACTAGTTTTGTTCGTACTTTATATTATCTTGAAACGCTTTTCTTCCATATTCTATTAGTTTGGATTTATCTTTGCCCACTTTTCGGTAGCAGTATTTGGAGGTTTCTTTTTTTTTTTATTATCATTGTCTATACTGTCTATCCTATATCTGGGTGATATTTATTTATTTATTAGATTGATTACAGATAATATTGATCAATAAAAATGTCTGTTCCTGCTCGACCAAAACCTTGGGAGGTCAATAGTGGAACTCCATCTCTAGGAGTATCTGGACCATCTATTGCATCTTTAGGTTCTTCGACTGGTACTGATGGTATTTCTTCTACTCAAGGTATAACTGATACAACTTCTAATACAACAACTACTACGTCCCCATCATTACCCAATAGACCGTCAAGTTTATTGTCTGCCAACCCTTCAGTGCCATATTCATATTCTGGTGTTGGAGCTAGTGCTGGCTATGGAATGGGTATGAACTCTTATGGTGGAGGATATGGAGGAATGGGAATGAGCTCGTATGGTGGAGGATATGGGGGTTACGGAGGTTACGGCGGATATGGATCATATGGTTCGCCATACTCGCGATATGGTTCTGGTGGAATGTATGGTGGATATGGAGGTTTAGGAGTTCCTGGGGATCCCAATAATTTAAGAGGAGGATTTGAAAATGGTACTGCTGCCACATTTCAGCTTATTGAATCAATAGTAGGTGCTGTTGGAGGGTTTGCTCAAATGCTAGAATCCACTTATATGGCCACTCATTCGTCATTTTTTGCCATGGTGTCAGTTGCTGAGCAGTTTGGACATTTGAAGACATCTTTAGGTTCTATATTAGGTGTTTTTGCTATTATGCGTTGGTTCAGAAGGATATTGTCCAAATTGACTGGTCAACCAGTGGCCGAGGCAACGTTGAAGAGTATCACTCCTTCAGATTTTGCAAAATTTAATGCTAATCAGGGCCGACCCTCTGCTCCTAGGCCTTCTTTTAAGCCTTTGCTTTTGTTTTTGACTGCTGTCTTTGGTTTGCCTTATTTACTTGGTAAGTTGATCAAGGCTCTTGCAGATAAGCAACAAGGTAACATGGCACTTATGGATGTTAACCAAGGTCCTATTGATCCCTCTCGTTTAGAGTTCTGTCGAGCTTTGTATGATTTTGTTCCAGAAAATCCTAATATTGAGCTTGAGCTTCGAAAGGGTGACTTGGTTGCCATCCTCTCTCGATCTGACCCTATGGGTAACAATAGTCAATGGTGGAGAGCAAGAACTAGAGATGGAAGATCTGGATATATCCCCTCTACTTATGTGGAGTTGATTCCTCGAAAAGCAGAAGAAGCAAAAATGATTAAAGAAGTTTAATGATAATATAGATGTATGTTAATGTTATTTGTTTTTGAATTTGTTCTTTGCGATAGAGTACTTTTCCCATTATAGTTTTTATATTGTTTTAAGTGATTTTAGTGTGAGTATTTCTGACTCCTATTTCGGTAATAGACTCTCTTATTTATACAAGAAAAAAATAAGAAAATAATGGACGATTCCGGAATCGAACCGGAGACCTCGCGTATGCTAAACGCACGTGATAACCAACTACACCAAACGCCCAATTTCTTGATATGTAAGAGAACGGCTCTGGATTGAGATCGGTTCTCAGTATTACGCTAAAAAGGGTGAGCTTATGAGAATCGACAAGCAGTTACTGGCACGCCTTCTTCGTCCCTCGGGATGATATCCGTATTAGTGCTGTTACTTATGTATCGGACACATTTGTTAACAAATTTCAAGGGACTATAGAATTAGATCACAGGTATAGTGATCATGAAACAGTACACTTAATTGTAGGTCGACTTCGAGTAATTAACATCTACAATCGAGGGCTCTTAGAGTGAAATATCGGTTAAGTAACAGTAACCCCATCAAAAGGTTATTTATTACTGAGCAAAGACATTTGACTCCTATTAAACATTTACAACAATCTATAAAGGATCATTCTTCAAATGATGTAGTTACTATACCAAGAAGAAAACCTCCATGGATTAAAAAAGATGCAGAATATGACAGAGAACTTAAAAGTATTAAGGAACTCAACTCTAGAGACGTGAAAATGGTTGGGACATATATGATCA
>JAJMBN010000085.1:0-68925 GCA_030572735.1 Sugiyamaella mastotermitis
AATAATAATAATAATAATAATAATAATAATAATAATAATAATAATAATAATAATAGGACAGTTCGGTACTCTACATAAGATTTTCTTAGATTTTCAGCTATTCGAGAAATTTAGCCGGCCAATCTGTTAACTTGGCGGCACTAGTCAACAATAACTTAAAGATTCCAAACAAATAACTAAAGTTAGCTTAACATTAAGTTAAGTTAACTCAAAATATTGAAGTATCAAATTTTATTGTATTATTTTAAACCTTGTGAGATCTACATGAACAAACTATAAGCCACTGAACAAATTAGGAATAGCTTAGTTGGTTTCCTCAGTTTTAGGTTGTCAGAGAGACGTCTCCAATATTATTCCTGTCCAAATTAGGCGGTGCCCATGCATGCCTTCAGAGTTTAACCTTCATTTTCTTTCCTTATTAGGCGTTGCTATATGCACACTCGATTATAGTTGCTGAGACGACCCAACTAAATAAATAAACATGACGACCGTTTTATACTACTATAACGAGCTTTGAAGACATTAGACAATTAAGCAACAAACGGTTTTAACTGCAGCAAATCTTAAAAAATCTAATAGAGGGAGTGAATTATAGCATTCAATCAGCTGAATTGTTGATGTGTGCCAGATCAATAATTGTGAAGAAAGCTGTGAGAAGTATACCTGATCATGTAAGTTTTATCGTATGTATTGCAAATAATACCGTATATTAGACCAATTTATGACTGATTTATGATGGTCTTGATGGTGACTAAGTGGGTCTCTTTAGAGTCACTACAGAATCATACGTATATAAATGGATGACAGCCAGCCTTGGCTTGTATCTAGCAAGCATGTCTCGGTTACGGGTGCCTCGCAATTTTAATGTCACCAAGGTGCTTCACATTAGCTAGATAATCTAAAACTAAATAGTTATCTTATTACTGTACCAAGTACTGTTACCCTCTTCTTTTACTTAACTTAGTGTGGTCGCCTTGCGGTTTAGCTGTTCTAACTATGCTTTTGGAGATCTGCATTTCAAACAGCAAATTTTGGCTCAGAACGTTATGGCTAGATGGTATGCCTGACGGCGGTGCTTATTTTCTGCACCTGACGAAATATGGAAAAAAACACTGATTTACCGACCGCAACATGTCATCAATAACAAGTCTGGAGCGATTGATATTGCAGATTCTGCTAATCCTTCATGTAGTATTTTGTCAGTCAAAATAAACATTGATTGTTCAAAGGCAAAACCACTGTTCGCAAATTGTTCGGTACATGATGGCTCCAACAATCGATTTGTTCAACATTTTGGTATATAGTCTTTCAAATCTATTATTAGATCCTCATCTTCTCTAGATTTATACTAAAATAGATTAGCGGGAAAAAGGATGAACTAATTTAATATCTGTATCTTGCCAAATACATTAAATTGTCACTGGCCTAGCTTAATATTATTTCACTGATAGTCTCCAAAGGTTTGTGAGTCCGATCTCAGTTAGTCAGAACTTCTTAGGCGTACCAGGTTACGGTTAACTGTAAACTTCAAGCGCCTTGAACGTCCAAATTCATCCCACCGGTTGTTAGTGAATAACTAGGTTATCTGTCATACTACAGTATTAGCAGTTGCCGTCATATCGATCCTAACTGTCTACAGTGACAGTGTAACTACTGTAATGCTAAGTTAATGATAACTTAACAATGTTAACTGTTAGTGTAGGTGGAGACACGCATAGCATGCTGTTATTGTGCAGTAACTTCCATAACTGTTCACAGTTTGGCTGCGAGGTGCATTTTCAAGCTCAATTCCAATCCTCATCTAAGCGTGCAACGACATACCGAGGGTTCTGTATAGTAAGAAAGGAACGCAAGCAGATATTACTGGATGTGCCGCTAATTGGATGAATTTTCTTATTATAAGCAAAATCTTCATTCAACAATACCCTATATTTACATCTTAAAGTAGTCCTAGCAATATCGTCTAGCTTATGTTTTTGCTCATATACCAAAGGTTAGGGCGCATCTGATTGTTTTGGCGTGAGTTGGTTTATGTATACAATATACCCTATTTGGGATCTCCCATTCCTGGCCCATACATACTGTGTAAACTTGTATATTTACACTGGCCCAAATACGTAACCGTCCTTAAAGCATAGTGACCGTCCAATATTTTAGTATTTGTATTAGTAGTGGTGCTTCTGCTGTTTTGCTGCCTGTTGATTCTTGTGCTTTTACTATCTTTGATTCAATTTTGTTTCTTTTCTTTCTTTAGTTCACCATTCCATCACCGTTTCACTAAACCACCTCTGTTTTGATTTGGTTTATCAACTTGCCCCTTAAATTTTATTTCATTTACACTCATTTTCTACAACACAAAAGAAGAGAACAAGAAAAAAAGTACAGAAATTTCATTGAGCATTAAAATCCTATCTCGTTTGACTTCATCTAATTTTTTCCAACTTTTTTTTTTTTTCATTCTATTCATTCATTAATACGACATTTTAATATCATAATCTTTAATCATTAATATCTTACTATTGTGTGATTGATTTTTTTTCTCATTCGCCTCAACAACAAAAAAATTCACCAAAAACATTTATGCTTTACTAGATAATACCCACTACTAATTTGCTCCATTCCTTCCCCCCTAATAATTTTGCAACTTTTTAATTTTTAATATTCAACAACAATCATTATCATGGAACGAATAACTCGTGCTATTGTCAGCGATGAAAATGCCATCATAAACCAAGGTCCTATCAAAGAAGCGGCCGCTGCTGCTGCTGCTGCCGCTGCTACTGCTGGTGAAGCTCGTAGCAGACTTCCTCTTCAAACCGTCACAAACATCAATCAAAGAGCAGCAGCTGCTTCTGCTGCTTTTAAGAGCCAGGCTAGCAGGTCTAATTTAGATCGTTTTGTATACAATGACTCAGCTGCATCTAAACTGAAATCAGAAATACAATCACAGTCATTGCAACAACGACAATCGCATAATGTTGCAACCAAGTCACATTCTATTAATGATAGTGATGATACTGTGGAAGAAGACGATGATGAAGAAGACGAAGAAGAAGACGAGGAGGAAGACGATGACAATGATGACAAAAGCAAAAATTTACCAACCAATTCTTATGACAATATTAATAATGATATTTATAATGATAGTAATGACAATCAACATATGGCTACTTTGATTCGTCGAAAAGTTGAACATACAGACGACGATCATGTTATGCAAGATGCTCATGTCGACAACGACGCACCAAAACCTGAAGATGTTGTAGAGATTGAAGATGATACTGAATCAAGTGCTGATGCTGATTATCTCGATGACAGTATGGAAAGTGAAGATGAAGAGACTTATGATGTTAGGACTTGCGAGGGTCTTCTGTTTCCTAGAGTCTTGACTGAAACTATTCACAGCGAATCAGTCACTAACCCTGATGCCTTATTTCCATCTGTTACCCCTGAAGAAAGGGCAGAATTAGAACGGGCTTATCACGAAGTTCGAAATCAACCTGGAATTCTTGATGACGATGATGAAGATATATATGACATTTCAATGGTTGTAGAGTATGGCGATGAAATCTTTACCTACATGCGAAAGTTGGAGGTTACTATGAGACCAAATCCTGGCTATATGGACACACAGACGGAAATTCACTGGTCAATGAGAAGTATATTAGTAGATTGGCTTGTCCAAGTCCATCAAAGATTCAATCTCTTACCCGAGACTTTATTTTTAACTGTCAATTATATTGACCGTTTCTTGTCTATTAAGACCGTATCATTATCAAAATTCCAATTAGTCGGTGCTGTAGCTCTTTTTCTGGCTGCTAAATATGAAGAGATTAACTGTCCTTCCGTTCAAGAAATCGCTTATATGGTTGATCATGGCTACAGTGTCGAAGAAATTCTTAAGGCTGAACGATATATGATTGACTTGTTAGATTTCAACCTTGGCTGGCCTGGTCCTATGTCTTTCTTGAGAAGAACCTCGAAGGCTGACGATTATGATTTAGAAACAAGAACTTTGGCAAAATATTTGCTTGAAATTTCTATTATGGATGAGCGATTTGTCGGTGCTCTGCCTAGTTGGACTGCTGCTGCTGCCCATTGCCTTGCAAGACGAATGCTAGACCGTGGCAACTGGACTACTGAACATATTTATTTCTCGGGTTATACTGTTTCCCAATTAAGGCCTGCCGTGATCGCCTTATTACAAGCATGTAATAACCCTCTAGAGCATCACAAGGCTATTTATGAAAAGTATGCTGATAGAAGGTATAAGAGAGCTGCTTTATATGTTAATGATTGGATGCAAAGAAACGATAACTGGATTACTAGAGACCCTGCTGAGATTTTTGACGAGTAATAGTTGACCCTTCAATTCTTTTCAAACTATTTTATTTTATTATTATTATTTTATTATTTTATTTCATTATTTCTATTTTGCCTCCATAGAAAATGCTGGTACTTGATATGGGATTAATTATGAGTTCGCTGACCCCTTCAGCTACAGAGAAAGACGAAAAGAATCAAAGCTGTTTCTGTATTTTTTTTTTCATATTTTTACGCATACTATACTATTATAGTCTCTCGTTAATGATAATTTTTAATTTATATGTTACACAACATCCTCGGAATTGACTCCGCTCTACCCTGTAACAGTTAACAGTTACAATAACTACTATGATTACGTATGTAAATAAATCAGCACGGCAGTCGTGCCTCCCTAAATGGTGCCTGCTTAATCAAGAAACTTGCTACAGTAATCGGTACGATAACTGTATACAGGGCCCCATTTGGCTCCTAAATAACTACACGTGCTACATCTTGACCTATAGTTCACCACATTAGACGTTTTTTTTTGTAAAAAAATATTTATCCAACTAGCTGGGATTATTCCTAATGTGGTAATATCAATGTAGCAATGACCGAGAAATATTATTTCATAGACTTTCAATGCTGGATCAATGAGTTGGTGGATGGTACCGGTTTGCCATTCTACCCCCTGTGAAATTCTAAAGCCCTATAAGCTATTAAGCTCTCAAACCGTGCTAATTGCACAAGCATGTGATATAAATTGATATGCTAGTGATTAAGCTTATCCGGTATGGCTAATTACTCAGTACCTTGCATGGATATTGATCTTGACTGTGAGATTTACTTTGCACGTGTAGATAATCCAGTCACGTTTCATATAATATTGGTGAAAATGATTTTAAACAAGGTACATGCTGAAAATATTGACGACTGCTGTTGGATGATAGTCCGCTAGAGTTTCATTTCATAATCTATCGTACAGAGCTCACACGTGGACTTCAAAGTTTAGTTAATATGCTAAACTTCAAATCTTGTCTTGCAAAACTATAAGTCTCCACACAAGTTTAAATGTACTATAAAACCATAGCGAATTTCTACCAAAAATGGAAGATGTAGAGAAAATAAGAGCATATAGAAGAAACCATGGTCAATTGGAGGGCCGGAATTTCGTTGACTGCCTTACACTATATTCCTAGTGGAACAAATGCTGCTGCTACTGGCTCGGCAAAAATCAGCGCCAATTCTGTTATTGATCCAAATGATTATGTCAATGTATTCTTAGGTACTGATGGAGGTGGTCATGTATTCCCCGGTCCTTGCGTCCCATTTGGCATGGTTAAAATGGGCATTGATGTAGTGGGTGCTTCTTTTGGTGATGCATATTCAGGATATGCCCCTGACGGTAAAATCTATGGCATTTCTATGATGCATGAGAGTGGAACTGGTGGTGCTCCGGAATATGGTGTGGTGTCTCAGATGCCACTGGTTGGTAGTGTAGATGCTGGCGTTGATAATGCCCAACCAAAAGCTAAGGCAGATAATGCTTCAATTGGATATTATCAAACATTCCTTGAAAATGGTGTAGATGTTGAGTTTGCTGCTACCGCACACGCCGGTGTTTACCATTACACATTTCCTAGTGACAACATTGCTAATGTCGTGGTTAATGTCACTCATCATTTAACTGCACCTAGCCGACCATACTGGACCCAATATTTCCTCAATGGATCTATAGATGTTTCTGAGGATTTGCAGTCTTATACTGGTAAAGGAACCTATACTGGGGGGTGGGGAGAACAAAGCCCATGGACTATTTACTTCTGTGGTGAATTTGAAGAGACTCCATCTTCTGTATCCAGTTTTCTTGGTACCACTTCAAAAAATGGTCAATTGAGTGTATCCTCAAATACTAGGGACCAATCTTTAGGCATGATCTTTTCGTTTCCTGAAGGAACCCAAGATGTTAGAAGTCATGTTGGAATTTCGTTCATTTCAACCCAAAAGGCATGTGCAAACTTAAAGGCAGAGTTAAATCATTATGACGTGGATACCGTCACTAATAAAACGCTAAGCCAATGGAACTCAGAAGTTTTTGATAAGGTCTCTATTGATACCTCGAACAAAACAGTTGCTACAATGTTTTATTCTTCATTATATGCGACCCATTTACTTCCTTCCAATAGAACTGGTGAAAATCCCATCTGGAAGTCCTTCGAACCTTATTATGATGACTGGTTCACTATCTGGGATATCTTTAGATGTCTTATCCCAATGATTTTTTTCATGAATCCTGATCATGGTGCAGATATGGTCAGAAGTCTTATAGATACATGGAAAAATGATGGATATATGCCTGATGGCAGGTCGGCCAATCAAAATGGTCGAACTCAGGGTGGAAGTAATGCTGATATTGTTTTGGCTGATGCATTTGTTAAGCAGATTGGTTCTGGCAAGATCAACTGGAATGATGGATATGCGGCCATGGTAAAAGACGCTGAAGTACAACCTCCTAATAACAATGACCCATTTGCACCGGATTCTTCCACAAAAGACGGTCGTGGTGCATTACCAGACTGGCTTAAATATGGATACATCACAAGAAACTATACTAGAAGTGTGACTAGAACAATGGAGTATGCGATGGATGACTATGGAGTAGCTGTGGTTGCACTTGGGTTGGGCAAAACAGGCGATTTTTACAAGTACTACAAAAGATCCTCTAATTGGAGAAATATCTGGAACCCAGATGCAAAAGCTGAAGGATACAACTATACGGGATTCATACAACCCAAGAATGCCGATGGCTCATTCAACTTTACTAACTATAATCCCATGTCATGCGGAGGATGCTATTGGGGAGATGATGAATACGAAGGAAAGCCTGTAGAGTATGGATTTGCTGTACCTCATGATATTGCCACTCTGGTACAATATTGTGGAGGTGCCGAGACCTTCATTCAACGCCTAGATGATATGTTTGGAGTATATGGTGGCCCTGTTCTTGGTGATATCGGAAACGAGCCTAGTTTTCTTACTCCATTCCTGTACAATTTTGTTAGTACACAGTATAAAACAGTCGAAACTACTCGATACTTGGTAAATAAGCATTTCAATGCTGGAACAAGTGGATTACCAGGAAACTCAGATGCTGGAGCAATGCAAGCATGGTTATTCTGGAACTTGATTGGATTGTATCCTGTCACTGGTAGTACAACATACCTTATTTCAGCACCCTTTGTTGATGATTTCGAATTTACTATAGATGGAAAAACGCTGACAATCACTGCCGAAAACCTTAGTGACGATAGTTATTATGTTCAGGAAGTATATGTGAATGGAAGGCCCTGGATCCAAAACTGGATTCCTCATCAGATTCTATTCAGCTCCAGTTGCTCAATTCATTTTGTTCTTGGGTCGGAACCGAAACATTGGGACACTGGCATTTTACCTCCATCTCCTGGTCATTATGTTGATTAGTAGAATAATATGCGGGGATAATAATATGTAGTGATAATACATTTCTTTTTTTATTTCGTAGCTTTCTATTCTAAATGTGTCAGATGAGAGTCCACCACTGTAGCTACTTCAGTGATATTATTAACCCCACAATTTGTTATCTACTGTATATGCTGTTGAGGCTGCCTGAGCTTCGCAGCGATACCGGAACAAGCAACAGCCACATTTTATCCGGGAAAACCACTTCATATTCCGGATTTCCTATAGATTTGAAGAACATAAGCAGAATCGGATGAGTCATTTATGAAGTCGTATTGACTAAATATGAAATAGACTTTTTAAAACCGCCAACTTCCGCATTTGAGATGTGTATCAAGATAGAAACAGACACCCTTATAACTAGTAACTTTTATACACTAATGTAGACATCATTAGAGAAGTGCAAATGTTGTTTTAAACCCTGGGCATATATTTGTTACACGCTTTCATATATTCTGCCGGAGTTGTTATCCCCGGTGGTAAAGCCTCTTGAGTCCTTAAAATACTACTGTATGAATTTTAGATCAATTACTGTAATGCCATAATAAGATGACCCAGATTTGACATTTCTGGCTAAAGGCTTCAGATCTAGAGAAACATCGGAATCAGCGGTGGTAGTTCCCCCACATCACCACGAGCCCGCAATTTGACTACGACAGACAGAGAAAAAGTAATCTAAATTAACCATCTAATAATTATACCTGATATAAGTTCTATAAAGAGTAAAAGTTAAATTAAGTGAGACTGAAGTGGTAATCCCGGCATTATATGGTTATGTCAATCTTGCTACATTTTCGTGGTAAACATCTCGAACTGTAAACCAAACTGGAGCAACATCTCTTTGAGATAAAGTTAACAAGGACGGAGGCAAGGCATTACGAAAATCATCACTAGATTCTCTTAAAAGCAAAGAAGGAAGAAGGTCAATAGACGAAACAAGTAAGTCTGGAACTGACTTGGTTTCAATTTCTACTGTAGGTTAATTCAATGTGGTTATCATGGAACAGATAGGGACAGGATTATGAGGATTGGTAGTGTCAGCAGAAACGTCTACTATCACCTGAAGGCTTCTTCAGACTCATTAAAAATATTAAAATTGACGAAAGGAGGAATAGGTTGGGACAAGTAAATACAATGGATAAATATTTCGGCTTGGATTATTTCTTGAAAAGGACCGCCTTTTGCAGTTTCTGCCATATCCCATCTGATAATGCTCTCTTCCTTGATACCAACATTACTCAATAAGTCAGTAGCCCCAGTACCACATCGTTCTAATGCTCCAATAACAATAACCTTGGGTTGACTTGTTACCACTTCAAGGTCACATCTAATCGACGACAAAAGTTCTGCCTCCGAGAGAGAAGATTGAATAGAACCCAATTTCTCATCAATTGGATGATATTGTTGAAATACTCAAGCTTTCACAGCAACTGCTGCTCCAGTGAATCCAGAATGGTATCCAAACGCAGCAACCTGTATTCCATTATCTTCAGTTAGGAATTCTATATCATATAGAGTTCCACTGCCGACAGGGAATCTCTTCAATAGTTGTTTCCAGTCTTCCTGGTTCTTGTAACAATTAGCAAATTGAATATACTAATGTATGAGAGGCAATGATTCTTCAGGAAACTTCTTCAATCTTAGGATGATATGATCCTTAGGAGCATTCTTCCATGAACCCCCTTGTTCAACCAGAGGAATTCCAACTTCTGAGAATTCATTGTCGTTGAAGATTCTTTTTTAGACTTTTCCACTACAGTATTGAATCCAGAATCCTTCAATTTCTATGCAGTTGTAGGTGTCAAAGGAGTTCTTCTTTCAAAAAGCTTGTTTTCAGCCCTTAACTGGATTGTTGTAGACATATTGGATATCTATAGTAATTTATTTTTGGATTTCTGATTAATGTTGACGACACTTCAACATTTTATATTTGACATGGTCGAATATTTTGAACTCCACCAAGTCATAGATATCATGACCCATTTATGACTAACTTGCTGGGTTATCAGAATTTATTGGCAAATTATGTTCAAATTCATATCAGATTCAGAGATGAACATAAGTTAGCTCCGAGTCATTTCGAAGCAGGCTCCCCGAAATGACTAACATCTGCCATATTCCTCCATTAATTCTATATTATATATATAATTATAAATTATATATGCCATGAAATGTAATTCAATTAATATAAATGCCATGTGACTAATGTTATTGACGGACTAACATAACGGGTAGACTTGTATAGTCAGTTGGACTGATAGTATATCTGTGAACAATCCAAAACAGGACTATAATTAATAGCAGGTCATATCTCCATGCAATATACCAACGATTAAAACAAAGGATTTATATTTTGTCATATTATTTGATACTGAGGATTTTACTTCAAAGAATTCAAACCTCACAGACGTCCAAAGCCATCTTCGATAGCTAGACTCTCCTCATGATCAAATTTCAATCCTTAAAAGTATCATTTTTTAAAGGCACCCGGGGATATCCAAGGACAAGAATTATAAAATCACAATAATCCTATATGGTGAACCATATGTCGATTTGCTTGATGCTAAGTTGTTTGGTCACAAACTGCTTATCTGCTGCAGACGTCTGATTAAGGAGGTTACAGGGCTGGCTGATGTGTTCCCCCACATTTGATTAGGCTTACCTCTTACCTTTGTCCCCGCACCACGAATCACATATCTTGGCGAATCCTGGAAAGCAACGTAAACTCAAGTGGTCCGGATTTATCGTCCGATCAACCGCGCGCGGAATGAGTAGTGAAGCTTATAGCCGTAAAATTCCATTCACCTAAATAAAATTAGCTCCAAAGATCGACTTGGCGGGGTAAAAAAAAGTTATCCGTTGGTTATGAAAGAAGCGGGGGCCTTAAACTTAAGCTTAAGCAATGAATTTAGATGTCCGATGTTTGTATTTGATCGTCGGTTACAAATATAATACAAATTGTCCATGGGGTAAAATATACCAAACCGCTAACAAAAATTATGTCTTCAAAAGTTGAGTTAGAGAGACACGAACATGCTATTCAACCGATCAATAGCAATAGGACTGAAAAGCCGGTACCGGCTTTCATGATCAATTCTGAAGAGCTATATCCTACTGTCAATAAGCAAAAAGTGATGTTTAAACTGGACTTACATTGTCTTCCTATTGTCACTTTATTGTACCTTCTAGCCTTTTTGGATCGAGGCAATATTGGAAATGCCAAAATTGAAGGATTGACTGAAGATACACACTTGGTTGGTAATCAATACAATATCTGTTTGACAATGTTTTTTATTACTTATGCAATTTTCGAAGTTCCTTCAAATATGGTATTGAAAAGAGTACGTCCTTCTATATGGTTACCGATATTAATGATTGGTTGGGGTGTTGTCATGACATTGATGGGAATTGTGCAAAACTATGGTGGACTGCTGGTTACTAGATTGCTTTTGGGAGCTTTTGAAGCTGGCTTATATCCAGGTGTTGCCTTCTATTTAACTGGCTTTTATAGACGTGATGAGATGCAATTCAGACAATCGCTTTTCTGCTCTGCTGCATCTGTTGCTGGTGCGTTTTCAGGTCTACTTGCATGGGCTATTGCTAAGATGGATGGCGTGGGAGGACTATCTGGCTGGAGATGGATTTTCATCTTAGAAGGTATTGTAACTGTTGTATGTTCTGCTCTTGCTTACTTTATCATCACTGACTGCCCTGAAAAGGCTAAATTTTTGACTGAAGATGAAAGAAACTTCGTTATTCATCGATTGAAGAGTAGTGCCAATCAGATGTCAGTATCTGGAGAGGAAGACAATTCTGTCAAAAAGCGCTGGTTCTATGCAGTTTTCAAAGATCCTCAAGTTATTTGCCATATCTTTGTATACTACGCCGTGGTTTGCCCAATTTATGGTATTTCCCTTTTCTTGCCTTCCATTATCAAAAACTTGGGGTATGTTTCTTCACAGGCTCAATTGATGACTGTTCCAGTATATGTCGCTGCAGCAATATCCTCCGTAAGCTTTGCCTTAATATCAGATAAAGTTAAATGGAGATATCCATTTGTAGCAGGAAATTTCATGCTGTCCATCATTGGATATATCTTGGCAATTACTTGTGATATCAACAAAAAGCCAGGTGTACTATACGCTGGAATGTTTTTTATTGCTGTTGGATGCTATTCAGCATTCCCAGCAGCAGTAACATGGCATTCAAACAATCTATCTCCATCCTACAAGAGAGCAATTGGTATGGCTACACAGATTGGATTTGCAAATTTTGGCGGTGCTATGTCATCGAATTTCTATCGAGCTCAAGATGCTCCACAATACAAATTGGGACATGGCTTTGAAATCATGTTTTCTGCCATTGGCATTATAGCTGCGACGATCGTAGAATTATTATATTATAAGTGGAACAAACAGAAGCAATCAGACCTTGACAATGGTATGTATGACTTTTATACCCCTGAACAGCTGGATGCTCTCGGAGATAAAGGTCCTTATTTCAAATATGTGCTGTGATAATTTTATGTTTTTTAAGTAAATAATCCCATTTTTTTAAATCATTATCTAAAAGTCATTAATTCGTATTAATATGAAAAAAATTTTTTGTCATCAGGAATTGTAAACCGGGGAACCTGATCTACCATAATAAGGGTCATGATATCCTCTTCGATGACCATGCGATTGTAGCTGACGTTAATACTTGCACTCCAAAAAGAAAGTAAAAATCTTCATATACTCACCTTATCATAACGTTGTTTTGCATTCAAGTCAGCCGACATGGGATCCTCGTTGTCCTCTTCACCATGCCACATTTCATTCGCATCAATTGAGGAGGAAGAGGAAGAAGAAGTCGAGTCACTTGATGGCGATCTTTTAGGATCATCGATCACATTATCATATTTATGCTGATCATAAGGCTCACCATCATAGATCTGTTGCTGTTGGTGCTGTTCATAATAACCCATTCGATCATACTCGTTATTATACTCTTGTCCTCCATTTTCTGCATACTGACTAGACGGCTGGCCAGCAAATTCATAGTCATATTGCTCTCCACTCTGTTCAGCTACTGGTTCAAGGTGAGCCTGAGCCTGGGATTGCTCCATGCTCTGCAACTGTTGTAACTGTAGTTGCTGCATCTGTTGCATCTGTTGCATTTGTTGCATCTGTTGCTGGTATCCAATGTTAATCAAATTCAAGTAGGCATACATGAAATTTGATAATAGCACTTGTTGAACAAGAGGCCGTCTGGGGTTCGCTAGCTTCAGATGGGACAACCGATAAATAGCTCGTTCAATATGCAAAGGATAACGATGATACATCATCATCACGCTCTTATCAGATTGCTGATGAGCAGGAATATGATATGGCAAGCCACCATCAAACTGCTGCACCTGTTGTTGTTGTTGATGCTGCTGCTGCTGCTGCTGTTGTTGTTGTTGTTGTTGAGCTTGTAACTGACCATATTGTCTGTGCTGTACCATACGTCGTTCATCTTGACGCCCTCCTTTACCACCTTTAACTTCCTGCCTATTATTCTTATGTGATTGACCCTGCTTATAATCTCGGCGTGATTTAATCTCTGCATTTGTTTCTCTTTCTCTGCTTTGACTATTTGGCTTCGAAGCAGCTCTATATCGAGAAGACTTCACTGGTCGTTTAGACATCTCATCTGAGCGTTCATTCATAGCTATAGACGAGGGATTATGAGACACATCACTTGTTA
Source organism: Sugiyamaella mastotermitis (assembly GCA_030572735.1). Lineage (NCBI taxonomy): Eukaryota > Fungi > Ascomycota > Dipodascomycetes > Dipodascales > Trichomonascaceae > Sugiyamaella > Sugiyamaella mastotermitis. The sequence goes on from JAJMBN010000085.1 coordinate 13,531, forward strand.
CAGAACTGGTAAGTACAATAGGTTCTTCAGTCCCTTTCTTTGGCTTCTTTTTAGAGAAAAACGACGAGAAAGACTTTTTATCCTGAGGTTGGAATTCAGATTCAGCCGAAGACTTTGACACAACAGACTGTTGCTTATCAATTATTTGGGCATCGGTCGGTGAACCAGGTGCATTGTCATTACTACCAGGGTTAAATAACCACTTAAAACTAGTCTTGATCGACTTTGGTTTACTTGTAGACAATTGCGAGTTAACGGAAGTTGAAGAAACGGAAGAAGAAGATTTTGAATGGTTAGCAACGTTGCTGCCACGTCTACCCGACATTTGCAAATTAGAATCTGTAGCAACAGGCACAGCTGATAAAATATCAGTAGATGTGCCTAACATAGAAGGACTAACAAATATTGAAGATGTTGATGGACTTGAAGGAAGATCACTTTCAGAAAACAAATCGAGGCCATCTAGAGAATCATCTCTAGGTTGAGAATCTATTATAATCTCATGCTCAACAGCTTCGATTTGTTTGTTAACAACAGTTCGCTTTCTTAGAGCATCATCAGAGGATTGCAATTGCAACTTCTGATCCACTTCACTTGCTAAAGATTCCACAGGGGTAGGCATCTCCTGAGTTGAATTAGTAGCCAGTTCCATTCGTTCTGTAACAGGGTATTGAACATTTTGAGTACTCCTTACAGGAGGCCAAATCATTTGCGAAGGTTGAGATCTTGCTTCGACAGATTTCATCCTTTGAAGATACTCATCAGACATATCAATATTCCCTACAAGATTAGGAGAAGGTTCAGAACTTTCCTCTATAACAGGCTCTGCAGTAGATACGGGATGATGCATCGACTCAGAAGCAGGAGCCGAGACTGATTCAGAAGCTGACATTGGAGAAGGAGTTCTCTCAACATAAGGGACAGGGGAAATCTGCGACTGAAGATCTGAGTTTGAAGATGTATCAATTTTGCTTAATACAGGTCTCTCCTTTCTCCCCTTCCGTAGAGACGGCTTATTGTATCTGGTATGAGTTGATCGTCTCAATGACTGAGAAGGAGTAGGAAATATGGGTTGGTCACTATCCACAGCCTCTTGTACAGATGAATTCGATTCACGCCTAGACAATTGTGACGGAGTTTGATATGCATTATTTTGAGAGCTTGTAGAGTCTGTGGGATGATTATCTGATTGCGATGAATAGTTAGAATACAGCGATCCACCTCTTGATAAAGATCTTGCCAGTTGGAATGGATCCATAGCCAAACTTTCTAGTTCACCCAATGACTTCAACTGTGCTGAGAGCGATGATATAGACTGTAAATCATCAGGAATTGGAACAAGATTACCCCTACTCTTTCTTTTATTTTCCAAGACATCGCTTCCATCGGTAAATTCTTCTTGATCTTGAATTTCGCGACTCAATCTAGTATTTTTGCGCTGAAGGCGAGTTGTAGAATCAGAAGCTTGTTGATCATGTACCAAACTAGAACCAGTAGTTGATTTCTCCATATTAGCTTTAATCTCAGCAACCTTTTGCTGAACAAAAGACTTCCATTCTTGTGGAGCAAGTTCTGGGTGAACATTTGCAGGTACCCACAATAATTGATTAGCATGTGAAGAATTTATATCAGAGAACACACTCTCTCCAGTAGGTGAAGTTGGTGATAGTGAAGAAGTAGGAGATGCCAGTTGTTGCTGATTACCATGCTGATTCCCACTATGATTCGATTTCATAGATGCAGAACGAGAAAGCGACAGTGAGAGAGTCGATGTTGATGATTTTGACCTTCTGGGAGAAGGTGACGATGCAGGAGAAGTGGGAGGTGACCCAGAAGAGTTAGTTTGACTGTGTTGCTGTTCATCAAATATTGAAAACTGTGGCAGATCAGGATCAAGTGTCGGCAAAGCACCCAAAGATAATCTCTTCAGGGCCTGGACATTTTCCATCTCCTGGGCTACTACCGCAGCAGCAGCCATAGAATCAGCTTGCTCATTTACAAAACTAGAAACTCTCAGTCGCTCAGGCCCAGATATCGAAAGCCGGTTATTAGATACGGCAGGCTCCGAGTGTCTCTTTCTAACAGGTGACACCTTTATAGGGTTTGAATTAAATTCTTCTTCTTCTTCCTCGCTCGTTGATTGATGGTGACCAGTAGGCAGGTCCGGCAGCTCTTTTTGGTCTTCATAATACTCGGACACAGACGAATAACTCTCCATACTAGTATAACGAAGGGTATGGTGTCAATACACGAATGAGTCCAGCGTCAGTGTATGACGAAAAAAAATTTACCAACGACGACTTGTTTGTAACTAGTGGTTGTCGTGTAATATTTGGTAGCGAGTGTCTAATAAATGTCTGTTCTTGTCTATTCTGTCACTAACCAAGAAACAAGAAAAAACCAAAAAAAGAATAAAAAATAAAAATAAAAATAAATTATAAATGTTCTTTTAAAAGTCCACGGAGACTCCTTTCTAATTATACCGATAGTATTAAATGTCGGGACAAATTAAAGTAGTGAAGATTCAATTACACGTAAAACTCAGACTTTATAAACATGGAGGAGATTCTGTATTTTCAACTACAGGTATCAACCAAAAGAAAAAACACTCAGTATCGAATGGCCGACCTTGGGTAACGTGTACTTTGGAACTTAAATCGTGGATCTCTGAAAGCAAAGTCGGAAATATGAAAGCCTGTCGTTTTCCAACCTTGTCAACCTTCCCCTTAACTGGTCTTAAAAAATGCTCTAAATGCCAATATTCTGGTCAAAGCAGAATATATAAACTAAAATTATTAAACCTATCAAAGGCTATAATACCAATAGAAGAAAAAAAATAAATCCAAAATAAAAAAAATAAATTTCAAGGTATAAATAACCCTGTTAATAAAAGAGTGGATTTAAGCCAAAAATTAAGGAGATGAAGTAATAATAGAGTTTAGTTCGACTGGGCCAACAATTTCGGGGGCTCTTCTGGAAAGGAGATCAGTTAGTTACTAAGAAATAATGTAAGCAGGGTTGTGATTTACCACCATAATCAGCCTAGCTAGACCTTAAACCGCAGATTAACTCTAACCCTCCTTAACTTATTTTTTCCAGGTTTTTTTTTAGTCTAAATGACATGTACTGAAAACGTATATTTTTATAGCTTATTGGGATACCCTTTAAATATATAACAGAGCTTGACTTATTCCTTATATCTATATAGGCCTCAACAAATGTGATAACAAATATCTTAGTCACCACGGCAAGCTTGTAATTGCTGTTGACTGTTACCGTTGATTTACTTTTTTATGTCTGTAGCAACGCTTTTAAGCTGTGTCCTGCAGTAGAGTAGACAAGAGTCCGTTAGGGGACGTGCTGGCCTGCGGCAGATAATTAACTGCTAAGTAACTGTCAGAATTTTTTCCCTGTGCCATGGAGTATTGCTAGGACGGGGCGCGCTGCTATTATACTGCTATAACTTCAAATGGCTGCTGTAAAAACTCGGTATACGACACAGTCCTTACAATTCTATAGTTAATATAAAGAATATACCAATGTTTGTAAAGATAATAAGGTTTTATAAAGAATACTTCTATAACTACTGCCAATACCTTAACGCTAATATTGGCGCTTAGTCACTATATTGGCTCCTGCACACGGGTATATATACATTAACCGGCCGACCAAAGTCCTGCCTGGCAGGTGTCGCGCGACAGGGACATTGCTTGAACCTGCGGGTCACGACGATCTGGTCTATACCAACATTGGCATGTATCTTTGTAACAGTAATTCACAATAGTAACATGTAGTAACATGTAGTAACATGTAGTAACTTTGTTACCTATTATTGTTACAAGAAAAACTCTAATAATTGAAAATCGGACTACCGTTGTATATAACGGCCAAGACCACGTTACAATTTTTGATTTTTGATGCCAACAAATTCACATCCCACAGCCCTTTTCATCTTCATATGTCATCCACTTGATACCCTACCAAATATGGAGACTCTAATATGGAATCATATAAACTGTGATATTTAGCATTAAACTAAGTTTACATGACACTTAATCTACTTAATCGCGCAAATATCGGATGGAAATCCCGAGGGAGGACCACTTCTTATAGAAAAGAAGCAAAACCTTTGGTAAATGCCGCGAAGCAGCATCTTCCTTATTAAGAGATCCAATGAATCTTAGATTATTATCCCATGAGATTTTCAGTCTTCGAGTTGTGGGCAATACTGCAAGTACTCTTCCCTGACAACCTAAGGAACCCCCTGAAAATATGTCCTAACCTCAGTCTGATCATAGCTCTAGGAATATCTCTAACTAACTACGACTGTAAACTATTTATAGAGCATTGGAAAAACTTATTATTGCTCATTGATAGCGATGTTGTAAGTATGTCAAAAACCTATACTTTAATTCACATTAGACTCTTCTGTAAGTTATACTTACGGTACCCATTGTCATTAAAGCACAAATAAACCACAAAAATGCTTTGGATTATTATTCAAATTAAATAGATGCATTATAAAAATAAAATATAAACCCGATAGATACCATAACTTAATTTAATCAATTGACTCGAGATTCAGTAGCGTTCTGAATCTCAGGCTCTTCACGCTCTGGATCCTCACCTGCTGCACTGGTTTCGGAATCTTTATTTGACTTATCAACCGGATTCTCCTTAAGGGCAATGAGCTTTCGAGGAGGCAAAACTGCCTCAAAAGCCTTTTGCCAGTCTCGAAGCTCATACCATCGAAGGACAAGCTCAAACACATGATTAGTGGTCAACACTCGTCGACCTGATAGCTTAATATACTCGTCAATGGGAAGTCGAGCAGTTTGAATTTTATGCTTAGTAGCCTTATCTTGACATAAATTCTTGTATCTTCCTTTATCAACAATACCACCAATGATATAAGTAGCATCTTCATCTAATTCTTGTATGGTATTAGTGGAATCTGATGAGAAATATAAAATCTTAGTTCTTTCGTCTTCTTTTTCGGGGACTTCATAATCATCTTCTCGGAAAGTGACATCCTTCCAACTCAAGAACTGACCATTCATTGGGCCTTCAAATCTTTCTTTGAGTTGCTTGTTGAAGGACGAGATCTCAAGATTGACTGACTTAGTAGCTCTTCGGTTCTGAGCATAACAAGTCATGATCTGCATTGATAACGATGTACGTTCTCGCTCAGTCATCAAATCATCAAATCCACAATCAATAATGACTTTGGCCTTAAGTCGTTCTTGGTTCTCGGGTATCTTAGGTCTTTTGTTTAGAGGCTCAGAGTTTTCATCACCCTCCAACTGTCTCTTTTGACGTTTTTGCTCTTTCAAAGCCTTTCTCTTTTCTCTTCGAGCTTCATTGAAAACTTGTCTCTCCGCTTCAAATTTTCTCTTTCTATATTCTTTTTTCCATGCACTTTTTGACATTCCTGGGGGAGGAGGAGGAATTGGTTCAGATCTTGGTTTTTCACCACTGTTAGAATCCTTGGCTGCAGGTTCTTCAACAGAAGTTTTCGGTGAATTGGTTTCTTCAGTGTTTTCGTCGATTAAGTCTTCAGCGGCATCAATAGAGACTACTTTCTCAACTTCTGGTTCAGCCATTGTTGTTAGCAGTCGAAATCGGCTGTCATGTCCTAAATTACTGAAATTTCAAAAAACAGTTGAGCCGCAGATCCTAATTAGGATGAGTTTGATCTGTAACTTACAGTAAGTAGCGCTCTTAACGTTAACTGTTTTAGCGGTTAACTAGTTACATTGAAGTCAACTTAACGTTAAAGTTACTACAGTCAATATAACTTAGCAGTTGTGATGTGCCAGGTCTTCCAATTCTATCTGTTTATATTTATATGAAATTGCTTATAAATATTGTATATAAACTTAAAAACTATAATTATTTGATCGGCAGTTTATGATTGTGTATCAAAAGCAAATTGCATTAATTGAGAAGTCGGAAGTTTATGACAATTAGGTATAGAGCCATTTTCAAATGGGATCAACTAGCCGCTTTTAAACTTGAAAAGAATGCATAAAAAGCTAATAAAATACTCACAGTATCCACCAAAACTAAGAAGTCATAACGCGTGCGTAGTTTTAGACAAGCAGTAAATGAAGAGCGGTAGGTCAATCTATTTATGATTGCTAGGGGTATTGGCTGCTGGTTATTGCATTATTGCATTACAAGATTAATAACCCGACGATTAACCATACATTAGGTTACTTAATAACCTTGGTAGTGCTACCGTTTGGTCGGCTGGGCCTAAGATGATGAAATAATACGTGCTCTGAATATATATTATAATGAGTAGATTTGATCATGTGCTATTTTCATACTGTAGTTCAATTAAAATCATTTATTGTAATAGAATAAAATTAACCTGCTGTTAAAGGAGCCAGTGTTAGTGATTTTCTAGAGATGCGAGTTTATCAAGAACAGCAATTTACTGTAACTTGTTAGCTGCAAAGAACTTCCACTAAATTAGTGATACTCCTCAATCAACAGCACCAAGTACAGTAACAGTTATAACAAAATCTAGATCCATTTAGATAACTCAATAAATAAACAATAAATGTCATGAATAAAGAAAAAAAAAACAACAGAAATAAACAAAAACAAAAACAAATAGGATTTAATGCAAAATAAGCTTTCAATTACTATTTGATGACTAGCGGCTGTTTGGTTTAGTAGTTCAGTTACTGCTGAAAACGACCCTGTAGAATTATATATTTGTTTAGTCGGCACAAGTTTGACTTTGACCAACAAGTGCCCCAAGTGCCGGTTACTTGCTAGTGGCTTAACGGCAAGCACGCCCGCCCTTAACTGTCAAATCACCAAAGTCGGGCCTCTGGCACAGGCCCAAACAGGCCCTGACAAACTAGGCCTCAAGAGCCTGCCCCCAAATAATTTCTTAGTAGTGCAATAACTAACGTTATTTGTACCACACCAATGCATGGAGGATTAGTGATACGCACGAAGGGTAAGTTTTGCCCGCTCACCGGTACGTTATATAAATAGCCATTGTCCCCTAAAATTACCTTCAATTTTTTTACTGGTAAAAATTATTGCCATTTTTTACTAATTGTATTAAACATTCAGATAAGAAGGCATGCCTGTTGAAGTTCAATTGAGAAGATCTGCTCGAGTTGCTGCTAAACGCGGGCCTGAACCAGAGCAACCGGTTAAACCCAAGCAAAAGAAGTCTAAGAAGGCTGAGAAACCAGTTACCAAGGCTGACGATAAAGAAGAGCCTAAGAAACAAGAGCCTAACAAAGAAGAGCCGTCTGAAGAGCCTGCATCTACTGATGATTCTACGCCTGAAGAAAAGATTGAAAAATCTAAAGTTGAAGAGTCTGAGTCCAAGCCTTCTGGTGCCGCTTCTACTGGTCCTGTTCAAGTTGGAGATGCAGTTCCTGAAATCACACTTTTGGACCAAGACGAAAAGGAAATCAATTTGGCTGAAGTCGCCAAATCTTCGAAATATGTTGTAATTTTTGGTAAGGTTGATTTGTTTTTATTTTCTATTTTATTTCAATTTTCATTCTAACATGAAAAACTTGTAGCTTATCCTAGAGCCAATACTCCTGGATGTACTAGACAAGCCTGCGGCTATCGTGATAAACATGACGAGTTCAAGGAAGAAGATGTTGCAATTTTTGGACTTTCGGCTGATACTCCAAAGGCCCAAAAGTCTTTTGAAACAAAGTACAAACTTACCTATCCATTATTGTCGGATACCAAGTACGAATTGATCGGTCGGTTAGGTGCTAAGAAGACTGCCACTGGTGGTATTACCCGGTCCCATTGGGTTATTAAGGATTCTGTATTTGTGGCGGTCGATATTGGTGTTAAGCCAGATGCTTCTTTTGTAGACACTCTTGCTAAGGTCAAGAGCTCCTAATTTACGAAAAACCAAAACTATTACTGTGTTATTATAATCTCTAGTCTATAAGTTATTTTCTCTTTCTTTTTTTGCTCTATATAAACAAAGATATTTTCCGCTAAAACTTCCCTCGGATCACAAAAGCCAACATGTCAGACGTAAGACAACTCATTGCTCGAAGAGATGAGATGGAATCTCAATTGGACGCATTAGCAGATGTTTTGAAATCTGTGAGTGATTTAAGGATGATACACAGTAGATAATGGCTAACTTTTACAGCATAATGTCGATATGGATACCCCATTACTTACTCCAGATGGATTCCCCAGAGCAGATATAGATGTTGCTCAGATTAGAGAAACAAGATCAAGAATTATCCGACTAAAAAATGATATTCGAGCTATTATGGATCAGATCGAAAAGGGTCTTGTCCAATATTTCAAGGATGCTAATAATGATAATAAAGTCAATGGAACTGGTCAAGCCAATGGCTATCATACTAATGGTGATACTAATGGCCCCGACAAGAGTATTTATGATGAACTTCTTGGTACCCCTGATTCCCGGATTGGACCATTCGAAGTCTATTATCCTCCAGGAAGATCTACAACTATTGCCACTGCTACGACCCAATCATCATCTTTAGCATCAGAATCGAGTTCAACATCAACCCAAGCTAACCCTGTTACCCCTGTATTACCAGCATTTGCTGTAGTGAGATCAGTGGAACCATCTAGTCCAGCAGCAGCAGCAGGATTAGAACACGATGATCAAATCGTCAGTTTTGGTTCTGTCAATGCCAGTAATCACCATAATTTACAACGTTTATCCACTGTCGTCAGCATCAATCAAAATGTATGTTCTTTTTGTTTTTTATTTGATTTATTTTTTTTTTTTTTTTTTTGAATCGCAATAACTAACATATATACAGAAACCCATAACAGTGTCAGTATCACGACAAGGATCATTAGTCAACCTCACACTTGTTCCATCAACTTCTTGGGGTGGAAGAGGCTCATTAGGTTGCCATATTGTTCCATTATAAATAGAAAACAGGAAAAAATTTAGATTATTTAGCCACCATGGAGAGTGGATGCAAACAAAATCACATCTCTATTTTGAATCACATAGTTTTCTTCTCCTTCAAGTTCCCAGTCTGCATCATTGATCAATACCAAGATACCGGGTCGTCTATAAATATTAAAAGCCAAACAAAAAAAGTTGGTATTATCAAACACTTACACTAAATCTCCTTGTAAAAACAAGTCTTCTCTTGGATCAGTCATTTTCCCCTTCAAAACTTGAAGCAGCCAACTAATAGTAACAGGCTCAGCAGGCAAGTCAACCTTAAGCGAATTTTGATTATCAAATAAAGTCTCTAATCCTCCAGTGAACTCCACAGTTATGGACATTTTGTTCTTTTTTTTTTTAAAAAAAAAAAAAGTTTTATATTATTGACCGTATCTCCAAACCGACGATGATGATCTGAAGTTTCCAGGGCCAGGAATCCCCGTAATAGTAATACTCCTCAACAAACTTCACTATACCGGATTGTTGGTCTTTCGTCTTCTATCAGTGCTTTTTATGTGCTTAACCTGCAGCAAAGTTATCAGTACGGCGCCACGTAGACACTGTTAAAATGGGTGGTGGTGTTTAAAAGCACAACCCGAAAAATCAAAGTTGGAAACTTAATCTCTTGACTTTACATATCTCTCGATCTTTTAAGTCGGCATCATGAAGTTATCATCCATTTTTAAACTCGCATTTTTAGCAGGCTCTGCCTTTGCTGCTGCAGAAGATCTCATCTCCAATGCTGACAATAAGGAATTCCTTTTAGTCGAGACTAAATTCCCTACTGACAAGATCAGTGCTGAGGGTGTTGTTTCATTGATCAATGACGAGGAAGTTGAAGTTCAATTCCAAGTGTTAAACCAACGCAGTGGTGAAGAAGACAGTGAAGTTATTATTGCTGCTATTGGAGGTACTGTTTTCGAGAAGAACGATCGTACCAAGATCTACACTAATTTGACTGTTGCCAAGGTTGGACCTATTCACATCGCTCCTGGTGAACAACAACTTGTTGACCATACTATCAAGGTCACTCTCCCTCCTTCTGAGTTTGATATTGGTTTTACTCTTTACATTCAACGTGCTGGGACTGTTTACTCGGTTCAATTACAGCCTACCCCTGTTGAAGTCTCTGATACTCCCATTAGTGCTTTTGACATTAGATTGATTATTGTTCAAGGTATTATTGGTGTTACTGCCGCTGCTATTGGATTCTACATTTCCACCAAGGTTATTGTTCCTTTTGTTGAGAAGAAGCTCCCCAAAAAGGCTGCTAACAAGACTGAAAAGGTTGCTGAGAAAACTACTGCTCAAGCTACTGGTGCCAATGGTAAAAAGTATGACGAGTCATGGATTCCTGAGCAACATCTCAAGAAGTCCAAGAAGGCCAAATAAGTGCTTTTGACATAGTTTCCTTCATTTAGGTGTAGAATATACGATGTAAAATCATGGGAAGAGAAAAAAGAAAATATCTAAAAAATCGAAATATAAAGTTAGCCGGCTTGTATATTTATATCGATTGTTATTATTTTGTCGACTTGAAGTCTGACTTGTAATAATAATAATAATAATAATAATAATAATAATAATTTATTAAAATATCCTATATACAGTACCAATTTTTTTGAAATTTCTTAGTTGGTATGAGAACTTTATCTAAGCTCTGACTTAACTACGAGTCATTCGATTTAAGCCTCGATGATACTCTTTACCTTACCGAGCCAAGAAATATATTCATTGGTCTCTCTGTAAGAAGCATATTCAGTGATGAATTGAGCCATCTCGCTGTTAATGCCTCTAGCCTCAAGGAATCCCTCAACAGCACTTTGGACAGACTCATCCAAAACAGCAAAAGGAGGACCTTGGTATTGACTCCTTCTCTTGTAGTCGGCCTCAGGGGACTCAGAAGTGGCCAACTCACCAGATTCATAAGGAATGATGGACTCAACAAGAATAACATCTTGCTCAGCAATAGCCTCAATGCCAATGGCACCAGTGGGCTTCTCAACAACAATGTTAAGTCTAATAGGGGTAGACAATTCCTCATCGAATTCAGCACCATCTTCACTCTCAAGAGCATGGCCGTTCTCATCAACAAGCTCTTCATCCTCAACAAAACTGTCAGAGTTACTGATATCAGAGATGGAGAAGTAAATGTTGACAGTCTCACCGCCCTCCTTCTTAACAAGTCTGACTTCGTCTTGACCATCCTTCTCAATTAAAGTGTATCCAGTAGCATCAAGGAATACCTTAATGGATTCAGGCTCAGAAAGATCAGCTTCGTTCTCAATCTTGATTTCACTCTTAAGAGCAGCAACGAGTTCTGCATCAGCTGCACTAAGTGGGGCCTTGTTTTGCAATCTAGTGGCAACAGAGAAACTTCTCAAGCTAGCGCCGACATTAAGAGCAGGTCTTCTAGCAATCAATCCAGCATTGAATGACTTGGGAATAGCAGATCTGGCAACTGAACGGGAAATACCCCTGCTAGCAACTCGAGAAATAGCACTGAAAGACATGATTAATTGTAGATGGAATATCCAAATGTGAAGGTAAAGTAACTTGTTTTGTCAACGATCTTGTACATGCCCTGAAAAAAATAATTAATGATCCGGGTAACTATCGACCTAACCTGCAGCATGACCAATTCAATAGATTAATTACTATGTAATATATGTCTATTCCAAGATTTATAAAGAATTCAGTAGATAATTTAAGTAGCTTCAAGATAGTAAATAATAGATAAGAATTTCCAGCTTGTTCAGATGCTCAAATCTGGCCTAGGCTGTGAGAGTGAGTGAAAAACAAGAGATATGAACTAATCTTTGAACAAGTTCATTTTCAACGTATTCTCCTCCATCTCAAAAATACTTCATCAGTGTTAAACCAAGAAAAAAAAATATGAAAAATCTTGGAAGAACAGTTCAACATTCATTATATTCTTCAACTTATATGAAATTTTAATACTGATAAATATCGACCCTGATTCGGACCTGTCTCCGCATCACAATGCTGACAGAGCCTCACATTCTGATGATTATGATGACATTGTAACTACCGTGTACTAAAATTCGACTCTTCTATCTATAACTGCTTGCAATGAAGCTTCCAGAACAACTATCGACGGAGAAAACTATAGGATACTCTTTACTTGTTACTGCTTTATATGTAGGCTGTCTTTATATCCTTCCTCGGACCCGACCATCACTTAGTCAATGTCGGGATGATCCAGCGGTGGTGTTTAGTCGTATGATTGTGGTGTCCGCCACAACTATATCAATGGTGGTTGTAATAGTACCGGTGATCTTGACACATGTGGAAGATATCTATACTTCATGGTATTATGCATGGATTTCATTGCATCTCGGATTCGGGCCCATATCACTCTTTATATATCCATTGTTTTCAGTACTACTTACTAGTGTGTTATTTGCTGGTCCATTAGTCAACCTCTTAATCTTTGACTATCAGTTGCAAGGAAGGGCCATGTTAGAAGATATCAGAGCCAGTCTTTCGAATATATATGGGATCCGGAATTATGTCATTGGGCCTTTAACTGAGGAATTGGCCTTTCGAGCATGTATCATTTCATTTTACTTGGCAGGGGGAGCTTCGCGGGCTAGTACAATATTTGTATCACCATTGTATTTTGGACTAGCTCATATACATCATGCGTATGAATCATATATCAGGTTACCAGGTCCTGATGGATTTGAATATAATGGATACGATAGAAGTGCTGCCGTATCGAATATTGTGTTATCAACAGTATTTCAGTTCACATTCACATCTATTTTCGGCTGGTACGCTGCTTACTTGTACCTTAGTACGGGAAGTGTATGGTCATCTGTGGCAGTCCACATCTTTTGTAATATTATGGGATTACCGGAATGGACCTTAGATACAAACAAAAAGACTAAAGTGTATAGAGGATTGCTGGTTATAGGGCTTATTTCCTTCATTACAATTCTTGTCAATCTTCGATGGAGTAACCCAATTATCTAAATCTTGCATTGATCCAAGTCTAGCTTCTATTAAATAATTCATCATAAATTAATTTTTATTTATTTATTTATTTATTTATATATATATATAAATATCTTATAAGTCAGAGTGGGACTTTGCAACTTTGGCAATACGACTTAAACATCCTGCAATTTGAAGATATGAACCAACTCCTGACAATATCCTCATGTGCGTGAAACCAATCTCTTTTATGAAATCAAGCTTGACGGATTCTTTCAGTCCTTCTAAAGTCTTGGTGACTCTGAACATCGTCGAGATAATATCGACTGCACTATAACCTTTATCCCATAAACTAGTCAACTCATCCAGAGCTCCATCAATGTCGTATACTTTGCATGCTTCCAACATCCTTTGCACAGCAATTGGATGAGGTGAATCAACTACTTTGAATACATTATCACCATTAACAAACCCAAAGCCTGACCAAGTGCTTTGTAAGTTATTAATAGCCTGTCTCATATCACCTTCAGCAGTGAATAATAATGCACTCAATCCATCATCTGAATACTCGACCTTCTCTGCCTCTATCACTTGCAATAATCTTTTTAAAACTTGTTCATCTGATAATCGTGTATATCGTAAAAGTGCACATCTTGATTGAAGAGGCTCAATGATTTTATTAGATTGATTACAAGCAAATGCAAATCGAGTAGTGTTGGCAAAGATTTCCATGGTTCTTCTTAATGCTTGTTGGGCACCTGGAGTCATACTATCTGCTTCATCAAGGATAATTATCTTTTGTCTTCCTGGAGGTAAATTGACCTTTTTCTGTGCAAATGTTTTAATTCTTCCTCTAACAACGTCAATACCCCTTTCATCTGATGCATTGAGCTCTAAAACTGCATCTCTATAAGCATCGCCTAATAATGTTCTGGCAAGACATAAAACTGATGTAGTTTTACCAATACCTGGCATTCCTGAAATAATAAGATGAGGCATATTACCATCTCTGGCGATGATTTTGAGTCTTTCAATAGTTTCTTCGTTACCAACTACATCATCAAGATATACTGGTCGATATTTTTCGACCCTTTACAAGTTAGTATGGCCATAATGAAACCAATTCCATAAACATACCATGGTAATTGTAATCCTCCATTATCAGACTGATTTCGGGTTAATTGGGCACCCTTTTTTGACGATTCAGCTTTTCCATCCATTTTTAATTAGTTAAAGCAGTAGAAGATGTCCGCGCTTTCGTCGCGTCTAGGCTACTCCAAATGTAATCCAGCCTCATATTACGCGGCGTGATTCACTGTAACTTGCATGTAACTTCTTCCAGAGTTATTAATATTATTATGTATTTCAACGGCTTGATATCATATTGCCTGCCAAAATTCCTAGATATTCATGCTTTAAGCAGTTCCTTTCCATTGAGTAACAATGGGGTTCATAGATACAGAGTCCCTATTAGGAAGGGACCTGGAGCTCCGTAGATATGCTAGAAGACGCTTTATTGAAGAGCCTGCTGGCCCAGTTATTCCTAAGGCGAAAGTTACTGATTTGATGGATCTTTTGCTCAAAGCTCATAACTTAGGTAAACAGGCTACTGGTCCATCAAACCCTTCGTCAAATAATGAACATAGAAATGAAAAGGAGGTAAAATCCATGCCGAGAAAATCCGAGAAACGGCCCCGAAAGGCGTCTGTTGTTGCTGATGAAGGAGATACAACTGTTGTAGAATCTACATCTGATATTATAAGCTACGATGAAATTGGTGACAAAAAGCGACGTCCAGGAAGGCCTAAAAAGAGCCCTACTATTCAAAAGATGAGCAAATTAAAATCTCCAAGAGAGAGAACTTTATCTTCTTTTGTTGCTAAATCCGATGACGGGTCAGATTATGAAAATACCGTATCCTCTAAGAGCTCTAGATCAAACGGAGATACTGCTGTTCGTCGCGTCGGTCGACCTCCGGTGACGAAAAACCCTGCAAAAAGAGGCCGCGGAAGGCCGCCAAAATTGAAAGATTCTAACTTGGAAGACGAACAAGAAAAGCTAAAACTGGCTAGTGATTCCAAAAAACAAGGGTCTCTTGATGTGAACAAACCACCAACGTCTATATCACAGGAACCAGCGTCAGAACATTTACAATCACGATCACGATCACTAGAGTTAGAAGATGATCTTCCGCTTATCATAAGACGAAGCCCATCTGTTGATGCGAATCAATCTGAAAAACAAAACCCTCAACGACCTACCAGCATATCAGTTAACGGCCCTACATCAAGCGCTCCTACTGAGCAGGACAGTATTGATAATGCCGATGATAAACAGGCATATCAAGTGCCTAAGCTGTATAGTGATATAAGTGATGACGATTTTACACAGTTTAGAAAGAATAAGGTAGGAGCCCGACGGTTTCAAAGCACTCCCGCTAGCTCCGACAAGACCGATATTTGGAACCAACCTAATAGAGAATCGCTGTACTATAAAGATAATGAAGTTGACAATTGGCAAGGGCTATTAAGTAGGACCCCTATTACAACTGATAATAATGAGAAAAATGATCATCCCAGTAGCCCACTTATCAGGTCTAAATCTGACTCAAGACAGCCAGACCCAGGACTTCGTCATTTACCATCAAGTCCCCCATCCTCACAACATTTTGTGGGTCACTGATGTATATAAAATTATTCATCTTTTTCTATTATTATTTATTTTCACCCTTATTTTTATATTCTATATATTTATTGATTTTACTCTTCTTAAACCCCTCCGTATTGTAGTACCCTAACATCAGTGATAATGCACTTTAAGCCCAACGTCAACATGTTGTTTGAACAATCACTATCATGGACGTTTTAACTCAGCTGAATTCCGTATTAGGAATTACGTTGGATGATTTGGTTCCTAATATTGTAGCTATAAAAAAAGAAGAATTCAATGGGTCGGTAAGTGATATTGAAAAAGAGGCACCATATGATGACCCCAGTTCATATGCTTCATATGAGGAGGATATAGCCAAATTCCAAGCCCTTCATGATGCCACGCTGCAATCTCAGAAACAGCTTGATCAATTAGAAGCCAGCTTAGTTAAGTTCCAAACGGAGCTTAATTCATTATCTGGAGATATGGAAGTTTTGCATAGTAGATCTTTGGATCAGGGAAGAAGGCTGGAAGTTCGAAAACAAGCAGAGGCTAAATTGGCACCTCTAGTTGAGGCATTGATTATACCACCATCAATTGTCACCCAAATTGCAGAACGCCCAATTTCTCCTCAATGGAGAGCTGCTTTAAAATATATCGGTAGAAGAAGAGATGAATTGAAATCATTGAAGGGTCAAGAAGGATTTGCGGCAGTTCAGGGAGCAGAACAGCAGCTTAAATTAATTATTAGAAAGGCTGTAGAGCGAATCCGGGACTACTTAGCTTCCAGAGTACGGGAGATGAGAGCTCCTGGGACGAATTCTCAAGCAGTACAGGGGGATTTACTAGCCAATAAGGAATTGTATCGATTTTTGTTTGAAGAACATCAACAGCTAGCTCTCGATATAAGACAAGCATATATCAACACCATGAAGTGGTACTATTCCAGTAATTTTACTAGATACTTAAAGTCATTAGAAAAATTGCCTTTGCATGCCATTGACAAGCTTGTTTTATTAGGGTCTGATGAAACTAGCAGACGAAGCATATTTACATCTAGAACATCCGCTGCTCATCAAGCTACTGCATCAATGGATTACCTGTCTATTGGGGACCGACCAAACATCATTTCATCAGATGATCCTTCTGTTATATTGTCACAAGTAGCAGAAACGACTACACATTCATATTGGCTAGAATCGGGCTACAGGAGTCTAAGCATAGCTTTAATTGATAATGCAACAGTCGAATACCGATTTTTGACAGAATACTTTCAATACCTTCCTGGTGAGCAGAGCTCGATATTCTTTAATGAAATTTTCGAGCCTACTCTTAATATCAGTCATGCATATACAAAGTTTCTCATCGAGGGCACTTATGATGCTTACGGCATCTTGATTTGTATTCGATTATGTAAACGGTTTGAACTAGAACTGCAGCATAGAAAAATTCCAGTAGGACAGGACTATTTCAATCTGGAACTTATAAACTTATGGCCCCGTTTTCAAACTGTAATGGATGCAAATTGTGAGAGCTTGAGAAGAGCTTCAACGAAATCGACGTCGTTCACCGCAACTTCAGCCAATGCATCTGTGCTTGTTCCTCATCATATTACTCAACAGTTTGCGAGCTTTTTATATGGAATTTTGTCATTATGTGAATCCGATGACAGCCAAACTGAACCTGTGGCTAATAGTATTACAAGATTGCGAAACGATTTTGAATCATTTTTAACCAAAATGAGCAGCATTTTGAACGACTCCAGTAGCAAGCAGGAAAAGTTCCTTTATAATAACTACTTCTTGGTTTCTACTATTATAAGCGTATGTTTGAATTTGATTTTGTGACAAGGGATGTTAATTGAATAACTAACTAATAAATAGGACTTACAGGGCAAACTGGCCGAACAAGAAAAAGATCATTTTAAGCTTCTAATGCAAGCTTACCAAAATCATAAATAGAGACCAACCAATTATTTAAGAACTGGTGGCAGCTCTTGGCAACCTCCAGTACCAAACAGATAACAAGAGAGCTGATGTTATTGTACCTACTAAGATTGTAGGTAGTATGTTGGTCTCGTTTTCCTCAGGACCTTCCCATGGAGTGGCTGCACCGGGGAATTGTGCTGCTTGGGTTAATTGTACAAAAAGTTCGTTTAGCGATGAGGGCCAAAGTGCCGAAACGTGTAAAGGAGCTGCCATAGATAGCATTCTAGTATATACATCAGGCTGTTGATCACTGCGCTGTTGCTGACGGTCAAGGTCTGCTTTTAATGCGACATATACTGCTGGTAAATTATCAAGTTGAGGATACTTCTTGCGTAGATTTACTAAATAAGCAAAACTATCTGGGTCGGATGAATCATAGGTATAGCAAAGTACATCACATTCTTCAAGACGACTCGAATTTTCCAATACAGCAGGCTCTAATTCACCTAATTCTTCTAGAATCATGTAACACTGTTTGCCACCAGGCATTTCAACACTATTTACAGCAGTGATTGGCTTTATGGTTGGTGTATAGACAGAAGAAAATGGTCTATTCAAGAACGAATTCAACAAAGTGCTTTTGCCACTACCACCACTACCAAGAACAAAGCAGTTGAAAACATTTCGATCTGTTATAGCAGTTGATCTGTAAGATTTGCTAGCTGGGTTTCTTCGTTTTCTTGACTTTGTAACTTTAATCCCATCAACGATTCTTTGTGTGTCTTGTTTCGATTCAAACCCCAATTGAGCCAAATAAGACATTGTACTTTTATAATCCAGGTAAGTTGTCATACTCCATTGGGCTAGCCATCCTTGTAATGTTACGTTCCCTGCTTCACTTCTTACAGTAGACATTGGGAAGTTGGTCTCTTTCCACAGTCTAGGGATACCAGGTGTAGGTTTGAATAATGCTGCTAATTCATATTCATTTAAGCCCCCATCATTGTCTTTATCAAATAGTAAAAACATATCTACTAAGAATCTGTATCCATCAGGGCTGAGCTCAACACTTGAATTTTCAGGAACATCGATCTTTGGACATAGAAACTTGTCCTCAAGAGATAGAGAATCAGTATAATGGAAGTGACGGAGAATACCCCAAGTAGTCTCATGTCTACCCTTTGCAGCATATATCTTGTTTAATAAAATGAACCCAATTGAAGAGATTCCTTTGTCAGAAACTGCGTCAGGATCAAGATCTTGCAACACACTCTTGATTTGAGCTAGTTCACTAGTATCTACACCCTTGCCGAAGCATCTCACCTGTAAAGCCTGTAATTCTTCATCACTCAAATACCCATTCTGGTCTGTATCTGAAAGAAAAAATATACTTTCCAAAGCCGCTACTGCAGCCGGCTTGAGTTTGCCTTCCTTGGAGTCGAATAATGGAGCCAACGGATGTGTTACTGCTCTTTGACAGAGATAAAATGCTTGGTTCACATTGAAATGTTCTTTTGCGCTGCATCGAATGCAAGACTCTATTTCTTTAAATTCTTTAAGAATTGGCAGCATTTCTTCAGAGATGGCTTTTGCAGAATCTTCGGTACTAAAGAGATCCGATTTGTTGGCAGTAAGCACTACAGGCAAATTGACTCCTAACGACCTGAAAAACGGCATCCAAAATAATGATACTCGTTCACATGTATAATGATTAGAGTAAATGAGCCAAATTACTGTAGCTCGTCGAATCTCTTTTGTTAATAGAGCTCTATGCTCGAGTAGAGCAGATGTGTCGACTACAACTGTGGACGCTGGGGTATCGACAAGAGATGAGATTTCTCTAGGAATTGTAATAGGCGGCAGGACGCTTTGTATGTTGGGGACAAATGCATCTTTAACTAATGAAGTTATTAATGAAGATTTGCCAACTCCTTCATCTCCACACACTACCACTCGAATCGTATCATTTTGTCCCTTGGACATAGCGAGATGTGATGATGGTAAAGTTGATGCGGCGATGGTAGCGTTTACATATATCTGTTATTACCTACTACTGTTACTGTTGTGGTAGTATGTAGTAGTCTACTTACTATATAGATATCATTTGTTATAAAAAAAAAATAGGGATTAAAATTTAATTATTAGTTGAATTTCATTTATTCCTTTACTTCTATATGTGGAATATCTTATCTAGCCGAAATATGCCAGTTGCGAATCCTTTCACTTACTATAGTTGACATGCCATTTCAATGCCGAAACAGGTCTAGATTCCACAAAATTAACTTGTCAAAGTTCCGAATTCAACTTAATACATATATACCCTTGTCATTTTTCATATCATTAAATAGTTATTAGACAAATTGATATCACAAGACCTGTTGAATAATTTGTCGATTCGATAAGGTTTAGGGCGGATAATGTTTATAATAGTCCTAATTGGGAAGTCATATATATCAACAGATCCTTTTATTAAAAGTTAATCATCCCCATACAACTATATATTTATCAGCTTCAAAAGGGGCTGCTTCCATCTGATCAAGAAAAAGATAATAAAATAAAATAAAAAAAGAACACACGATTCATAGACTTTCCGCCATGGAAGAACATCTCCAAGAAGCCGTGTCCAAGATTGAATCAGGACCCAATGGTAAATTGGATCAAGGCATCAAAGATCTTGGAATGTTCATGGCAGGCTTGTGTCTTCCGGTATCAGGAACGGTATCTACCAAAAAGTCTTTAGGGGCAAGTGTAAGAGGCACTATTCGAGCAAGACATATTTGTGCTGACTTATTCAGTAATTCGGATGTTGAAGAGTTTATGAATTTGCAAGATAACTATCGAATGAATGTTGTGAGTACATTGGTGGAAAGCTTGAAAACCCTCAGTTTAGATCCTACTTCAAATCAGACTAGAATAGAGAAAGAGCTCGACCTGATTCAAGGGGTATGTTTAATTCATTATCCTAGTAGAAAACAGTTTACCAATCCTGTTGCTATGAGTTTGTTGATTGATGGATTGAAAACAGGAATTGCTACTAAAACAGCCATTTCATATATTGACACTATTGTAGCAGTGATGGTACATGAAGTTGCCAATATCCGATTATTTGAAAAGTTAGGAGGAATAAGCCGAATATGCAGTCTTTTCAAAAATAAAGAGACCCCTAAAGATGTTAAGCTAAGAATATTGGAATTTCTCTTTTTCTATTTAATTCCCGAAACTTCGAACAAGTTGCCCACTGTTATCCCGGAGAGGAAAACAACTGAGGATAAGCAAGAGATTTTGGACAAGTATTTAAGTAATGTGAATGGCCTCGTCCGTGAGTTACACATGAGTAAACCTTTTGGAGATATGGATCTCGAATGGTGAATCTTTTTTTTTTTAGTTAGTATTTAATATTTATAGGTTTTTAAACAGGTTAGTAAAGTTAATATAATATTTTGGCATTGATTTATACTCCTTTTTCAAGCTTGAAGAGCAGCCAAGCCAAGTACTGCCCTTACCCATTAAGGGCCTTTAGTGTCCATGTAGCGTCACCTCCTGGTTTATGATATCTTCAAAAACCTCCAAGATGATATCAGCAATTATCCTTTATAACCAAAAGGGAGAGGTTTTGATCTCTCGATTATATCGAGATGGTCTTCGACGTACAATTGCAGATGTATTCCGTATCCAGGTGATCTCCAATCCAGACGTAAGTTTTGTCATGGTTATTGATAGACAGACGCCCTGAAATTTTAACATGTATAGGCCAAATCCCCAGTTTTAACCCTTGGATCCACTTCTTTTCTTCATGTAAAACATGATAATATTTATGTTGTAGCAGTTACTCGGTCTAATATTGATGCCGGATTGGTATTTGAGTTTTTGTATAAGCTTGTTGCACTTGGAGTTAGTTATTTTAACAAGTTCGATGAACAAGCTATTAAGAATAATTTCACATTAATTTATGAATTATTAGATGAAACAATTGATTTTGGATATCCTCAAAATACTGAGACTGATACACTCAAACAATTCATTACTACTGAAGGAGTCAAGTCTGAATTGTTGATGGGATCTGGCAACGCACCATCCAAGATTACTATGCAAGCCACTGGAGCAATCTCTTGGAGAAGACCAGATATCAAGTATCGTAAAAATGAAATTTTTGTTGATGTTTTTGAAGATGTTAATTTATTACTCAGTGCTACTGGAGCTATTCTTAAAGCAGATGTCAATGGACGAATTCAAATCAAGGCCCATCTATCCGGGTTGCCCGAATGTAAGTTTGGTCTTAATGATAGTTTACTTTTAGATGAGGTCGGAGGTTTCTCGGATGATCTTGGTAGCTCTTCTGGTAGAGCATCTTCTGGTTCAGTTACTTTAGAAGATTGCCAGTTTCATCAGTCTGTCAAACTTGGAAGATTTGACGAAAATAGAATCATTAACTTCATTCCTCCTGATGGAGAGTTTGAACTCATGCGATATAGAGCAGTTGAAAACATCAACTTACCTTTTAAAGTTATTCCTCAAGTTACTGAGATTGGAAAGACTAAAGTTGAATATAATATTACTATTAAGGCAAATTTCGGAGCAAAATTATACGCTACTGATGTTGTTATTAATATCCCTACACCTTTGAATACTTCCAAATCAAGCCAGCAAGCATCCAATGGTAAAGTCAAGTATGATCCTTCCGAAAATAGACTTGTTTGGAAAATTGGCCGATTTTCTGGTAATAGTGAATGTTCATTGACGGCGGCCGTCGACTTGTCTCCAACTGCATCAGGCAAGACCTGGTCTCGACCACCTATCTCAATGGACTTTTCCCTTATGATGTTTACAAGTTCTGGAATTGTTGTTCGATATCTTAAGATTTTTGAAAAATCTAATTACTCAACTTTGAAATGGGTTCGATATGTGGTCCGAGCGGGCTCATACGAGATTAGATTTTAAATTATCATCTATATTTATGTATTTTTGTTATGTACACATTATCTATTTTCATTTATTTACAATCCGCTTTCTTTGCTTTCAAGATTTTCAAGCAGTTGCCTTACCTCGTCTGTTATTGGTGGCTCAACTAAAAATGCACCAATATCAGACTTGCTTTCATCAAAACTGATGATCCAAGACAACAATTTCAATCGAAGGGTCTTCACATCATTGTCTAAAATGGCAATTCCTCTTGCCTGACATGCTAATTTTAACTCTCTTGTATCTAGAGCTGTTATACTGCCAAACCTTCCTATTAGTAAATTGTCACATCGCACTTGATCTACATGCTTTTGAAGTCTGGCTCGTAATACACTTGTTGACAAGATCTTTTCCAAAGGTAACCAGCTAATAGGGTACAATAAAGCTCGAGCCAGACTCTTTACTTGTCGATCTGAAATTCGATGTACCGACATATAAGGAAGTTTTGCTGTATCGATGGTATCGGATTTTAACTGTTGCAATGCTACTATATAGTCGTCCGTCTTGTTGGAATCCTTTTCTACTAAAGTTGAGGATCTACAGGTAGAAGGAGATAGTCTAGGGAATGCTGCTAATATAATTGGAGTCATTTCAAAGAAGACTGCTAAAATAACTGCAAATCCTGGCAGTTTGGGAAAGTCTTTAGCAGTACGAAGAAGCGTTATATACTCTGCTCGGGAGATATGATTGTCAGTAGGAAAAGTGGCCTTTTCCTTGAGTTGTTGAGCCAGTCGTCCACTTAGAATATAATCATCGATCTGATTTTGGTTTCCCGCTTGATATTGCTTTTTTATTCCTATACATGCCCTTTGATTCTTCCATACATTGACCAACCCGCTCTTATAAACCTTCAACATACTTTTAGCCTTTCCGTATAACGAGGTTGGAAGTTCAGCTTTTGGTATTAATAAAGGCAGAGTATTGGGGGCATTCATCTTTAGAGGCTGGAAACGAGCTGCTAGGTGTTGTTCAGCAGCCCAGCCATATCTTGCAAAAGATGGTTTCATTTTGAATGAAATGATATATATATATATATATTAGATGAAATTCAATAATGGACCTAACCTGATATCTAATCTCTAAATTTCATACCAACGCTTACCGCGCTAAGTGCTAGCTCCACAGAGAAGAGCCGACCATAGCTTCTGCCACGGCTGGAGATTATTGCGGCTTTTACAGTTAATTACAGTAAGTTACAGAGTACACTGTATAAGATTAAGCCTGGCTGGAAGAAGGGGCAAGCTGAGGACGGATATTATGGGGACCTATAAGCCTAGTCTCCTGGTTAGTGGGCCAGCCTAACGAACTTCTACATTTTAGAACAGCAGGAAATCGATTTGGCACAGTGCTGAAAGGACAAAGGCATCTATAACAAATTCGTTGTTGCTAAAGCATTTCAATCCCATACTATTTCACAAAACAATAAATCTTAGAATCTTCCTGTTTATATACTATCTTTCAAGAAAACATCACAATGTTTATTTACAAAAGCAGCTATTTAAATCGTGCTACGTTATAGTTTATACGGTGCTTATAATAAGTTATTAGTAGTTACTTAACTTACAGTAAGTTAGTACGTATCTACTAAATTATAGACAGGCAGTAACTAGTACAGGATGAGCCGCTGCCGCCATAGTTGAAGTTCAGGCATACATGTATAAACATAGACTTAGAAACAAGTTGGCTAATCTTAAAACAATCATAAATAGTCAAACTAGTCGACCAAAATACTGCAAAGATTAGAATCTATCAGTAAAACTATCATTTAAAAAGCTTTTGGTTTTGTAGCATTCGTTTCTGATTGAGGAGTTTAAGGAAAGTAGTAGCGCTAGCCCGTTGTCTATTATATATGCTTGAGAAGGACAGATTGTAGATATAATACCACTGTGTCTCCAATCGGTTATATTTTAGTAGGCTGGTTGTGTTTTTTTTTTCGTTCCTTTTTGAAAGGCTAAAATACCCTCTATTAATATTTATATACGCAGGTTGGATTGTTTTTTCCCCTGAAATAAGCTGAAGCTAACTTGGTTGCCGTCAACTACTGCATAATAGTGGCCAGCACCAGCAGCATTAGATTCATCTGATACCATTGCTGCATTTATTATTTAATTTTTTTTCATATTCTATCAAACAACATGGATAAGATAGATTCAGGTGAAGCCATTGCATTTGGATGTTTAGTTGGAGTGGTTTCTTCTGCCACCCAGTCGGTAGGATTAACACTCCAGCGAAAATCACACATGTTGGAAGATGCGCGAGCAGCTTCCATGCCTCGAAGACCGGCACATAGAAGGGGGTTATGGCAAACAGGAGTATTATTATTTATTGTAAGTAATTTGATCGGTTCAAGCGTTCAGATAACGACATTACCTTTAATAGTGTTGTCACCGTTACAGGCCATTGGACTTGTTTTCAATTCTGTTTGTGCTAGTATCCTTTTAAATGAACCATTTTCAACTTCATCTATGATTGGCACAGCTATAGTATCATTAGGAGCTTTGATTATTGCCGGGTTTGGTGCTATCCCTGAACCCCATCATAACCTTGATGAGCTACTAGTTTTGTTTGCCAGACCACAGTTTTTGACGTGGATATCGTTTACTTTAATTGGAGTAGTCTCTATCCTGATTTTGTTGAGATCTTCATATATTGAGGTATCTGTATCTAAAGTTTCATGGCTATCGAACTCAGTACTAGTACGAGGAGTATTGTATGGAGTTATCAGTGGTGTACTGTCTGCTCACTCTTTACTTATGGCCAAATCGGCGGTAGAACTTCTGGTGCGTGGATTTAGTGATCGATGGCATGATTATTTCCGATGGCAAGCTTGGATCATCGTAGGCATGTTTCTGACATTTGCAATTTTGCAACTATATTATTTAAACTGTGGATTAAGACTGTGTTCAACATCAGTACTTTATCCTCTGGTATTTTGCGTCTATAATATCATAACCATCTTGAATGGTCTTATTTATTTTGAGCAAGCTTCTCAATTATCTTATTTAAGGATGTTTTTGATTAGTGTGGGCACGTTTTTTGTACTAGCTGGTGTGTTGTGTTTGTCTCTACAAATGCACCCTTCTCATGATTCTAGTGATATGGCATCTAATTCTTCTGAAGTATATACTCCTCGACGAGGCCCATACCATCATCAACACCATCAGCATCCTTCTACTAGTAGTGCTACAAGTTATAGTATTATATCTAGTCCTACTAGTATGGATGAATCTTCTAAATTTGCTACCGATCAAACCCCATTATTGTTTCAACGTTCGCAAGACTACTCAACCACTACTATTCCTGAAGAGGAGTCTCCTGCCCAGTATACTTCATTTCGAAATATGTCTGGGGTAGCTGGCACTGACAGTATTCCGGAACCAGGTTCTCCATATAGTGCAAGACGAGCCAACCCTTCACGACGAAATAGAAGTTTATCACAAGAACAATATGAGGTTATGGATCAGCTAAGGAAGAAGTAGAAAGTATATGTAATTAGTTTAATAGACAAATTATTATTTAGAATCTGTATTACAGTAACTTAATGGTCTTACTGACTCCAATTCTTTTTCTTTTTTTTTTTTTTTTTAACTATTCTAGTTCTTAGGAACTTGGAAAGCACCACCAAGAGAAATTGCAGGTTCGTCACAATTGTGATGCTCATAAGTCAAAACACCAACACCACCAGCTTCCAAAATCAAACTGGGGTTTACTTCAATGGGTCTCTTAAGCCATCTTAAAACCAAGCATCTCAAAATATGTCCGTGGGCAACAACCAAAACATCAGATTGCTTGTTTTCAATAATGGCCTTTCGGTGGATAGCAACAATCTTTTCAATGAGTCTGTCTAATCGTTCAGCTACTTGTTTTGGACTCTCTCCACCTTCACAACCATCAGACCAAATGTCCCAAGGGTGCTCCTTATCTAAACCTTTAGCCTTTCTAATCTCTCTAATCTCCTTAGTGGTCTTTCCTTCATAGTCACCATAATCCCACTCTCTAATGTCTTCAGTCTAATAATATATTAGATTCTAAACCATTGTCTTTTTGTTACTATGATACTTACGATTTCAGTCTCAATGTTGGCCAATTCTCTAGCATGCTCATGCATTAGCAATTGAAGAGTAGTTCTAGCTCTGGTTCTAGGGGATACAAAAATTTTGTCAACCTTATCAGGAACGATAAGTCTGTCCTTGCCAACTAAAGCACTACCAGTAGCAATCATTCTTCGAACACCATTGTCAGTTAAAGCAAGGTCTGTAGTAGAAGTGTGTTGACCAGACAAAGACCAGGCGGTTTCACTTAATTGTTAAAAAACAAATTCTCTAGTATGTTTGTATAAAACCACTTACCCATGTCGGACAAAAATAACTCTGGGAGTAGGAGCTTTTTCACTCATTTTGTTTTGATTTTGTTGTTCAACCCTAATGAGAATCCACTTGTCAAATTACGGTGGATAATAAATATTTATACTTCCAGCCTATCTGAGAGTTTGGGCTGCTGGGCTAACATAAAACTACCCTTCTGTCAGCCTGTAGCAGCCCAAGCGGCTTGGTGGTGCCCGGTTAAACTATTAACTTGCTTGGCTTGCCTATTACATGATACTGCACGGACATCTTCTCTCCAGCAAACGCGTCGCCTTTAACTCTCCGAAATAACAAAGTCTAGCTTTTTTGCCCCTTAGCCATCAATCCTTTACTCTTTTCTGTAATCCAGATATTACAAGAAAACAAGTATTGATTTGGTTGGTAATTGCGATTATCCTGATACTGCTGTCGTATTTTTTGGACCTCTCTCTTTGATGCCTCGCTTGACCCTACATTTATTAGCCTACCAACCTTCTTTGCAGCGTTGTATGCTTGATGACATTCCCATAACGCAGTTTGATTTAATTCCATGTACAGCGCATGGGTTGGAATTTCATATGTAATATTTAGAATTTATTTGTTACATTGGCGATGATTCCTTTCTCATGAAGGCACGACACCAAATCGTGATGAGCAACCACTGAATGAATGAAAGTAAACCCAAAACAAAACAAACTGTTAGGTAAATATGGACTTCATTTTGTATAAAGCATATGTCCAACTTTGTTTCTTTTGTAACACTTTAACTTTGTAAACTTGGAGATATAGTAAAATTAAGTATTATTTAGACTGTTAATAGTTTGGCAAAGTCTAATATCTCAAAGCTTCTTTAATATGACTTTTTGTGTAACAAACGTGTAGCAAAGTTAAAATGGTGGTTGGGTGCTGTACCACATGTAAAGTGCATACATGTAACTTTAAACCTGTGTAAGTTGTCTAAGTAAGTTAACAAGTTAAGTTACTAAATTACGTATTACAGGTATTGCGGGGTCATGCAATACGGAACAGTAATGAACAAAAAGTCTGTATTTTTATATACAAATGAATATTTTAATCGATAGATAATTTTTTTTAATTTATATTTAAAGGACATGGCCGATCAGTGGGGTCTTGGCCATAACTTAAAGACCATCTTCGTGAATATTTTGCCCATAAATTGGAACCCATCCGTCCATTAGAGTTGTTATTAAATAGATCCATTGCTTTTATTGCCGATTCAACATTAGTATACTCTATACAAATGGTTGTGGTTGGTGTAATGATTGGATATATAGCAATTATATCTCCGATTCTTTCAAAAGTGTTTCGAATATCGGAGATGTTAATATCTAGTTGTAGATTGAAGAGCTTGTAATGATCCATTATATTAATTTTCCTATAGTCAGTTTTTGGTTTTGCTATAGTGACCTGTTGAATTTCATCACGAGATGGATGACCTAGTAAATTTGAATTTCCCTTTACGTGACGAGTTTCGGCAAAAAAGGAACATTTCAACATCCAGTTACACATTACTTTCTCTTTTAAAGATCTGTCTTTTGCAGCTATCAAAGAATGCAATCTCTGGTAACATACTCGATTTGTAAGTACTTGGTCAACATAGCCTCGATCTTTAAATATGGGATGGCTTTTATTTTTAGCATATTTCTCATCAATCTCATTCTCAACTATATCTGTCCAGATCCTCTGCTTTTCTTCTATTAGCTGTTCTTGGAGAAAAATATGGTTTTGCCTTCTACGTTTATAGATTGGATTAAGTTGTAACAAAAGGCAACGCCTTGCACCTTTGACGACCATAGGCCTAGATGTCTTACAACATTCCAATAAAGGATTGATTTCAAGCTGTGGAAAATACTGCTTTCCATGGAGAACAAACCTTCCAGTTGTACAATATTTGAAAAATGTTAGTGCGTCCTGGGCATATACAAAATGAAGCTCTACGCCATTTGAAACTGATGTAATCTTATGTAGAGGTCCAGAAAATACCTCTGACAAAATGTTTTTAAATCCAAATGACTTTATAACTTCAGGAAGTTTAACAACATGACTTTTCTGAATAATATCAACATTTCGAAAATTCAAATCTAAATATTAGATAAGTACTAGGACTATGTCGTTATGAGCTTACATTGACAAATATCAAACTCGGCAACTAACTGGTCACGCAATGCCCATTTTTTCTGCCAGTGGCAATTTAGGTATTCACATTCATCTTTATCCATTATTAACTAAAGTCCAAATTATACATCAGATTATATAAATACGCTTATTCATATTTGATGCCCATAAGATATATATTACATAAATGTCTTTTTTTGTACAACCATAATCTTTTTATACACTAAACTCTAACATCCAATCCATCGCCTCGTCTAGATGTATCAAGCTTCATAACCTCTCTAAGAGCCATGGTTGCATATTGTGAGGGTCCAAGCTGCAACTTTAATATGACTGCAGTCTTTGTTCCTTCTCCAGGATCATCTGCTACTCGTGGAGTAGTTTCTGGGGATAATCCCCGGTTAATAATCTCCAAGTCAGTCTTTACAAATTGATCAGTAGCCATATCATACTTTTTTATCCACCATTCAACATGCTTGGGCTTGGATACAACAGCTCTGTAGTTACCAGAAAGAGAAAACTCCTTGATATTTCTCTTCATGTTGTTCAAATCAATACCATCACCATTCATGATATCTTCATAAACCTTTTTAAGTTCGTTTTCTGGGTAAATTACATCGAATCCTGGAGTGGGTAATACAACATCAAAAATTGTCTTGGTGCCATTCTCGATTTCTGCATCAGTAACAAGTCTAGCCCTAGTGAAGTCAGAGTCATAATCTTGGTCATCGTTTTCCACCTTCTTTGCATCAACATTAGAGTCATCAAGTACTAAATCACCAGCAACAATTTGAAATCCATATTTTCGAAGCCTTTCACTTGCAACTGTATTCCAAATATAACTCTGGTATGCATGAGCGTACATTACACGAAGATTTCGTGGGATTTGCATGACAGCATTTAAATAGCTTTTAGGATCTTGTGACAAGGCTCGTAAGATGGCACTTTCAGCGACACATTTTCTTGGCATTAAACTAAGGGCCTTAGAAGCATCCTTAGTCTCCTCCCACACTTTTCTGGCCTCTACACTTTCAGGAAGAACAAGCTCTTGAGGAGATAAGATAAGGTCTACTACAGTTTTCCAATCAGCATTCAACACATATTTGCCAATGGTATGAGTAGAGATAGAAAAGGTCCCAAATCGTTGCATTCCAAAGTAGTTGATGAATCCCTTGTCTCGAAGAGATGTTAAAGACCTATCAACAAGAGCTTGTAAATCCTCTGATTTGGTATCTGCTTCAACTTCTCTAATAGTAATATAAAATTCGTTTCCTTGTAAATCGCCTAGAGTGAGTCGAGAATGACCATACTTGAAAGATCCAAGTTTGATTCCTCTTAATGTCCTGTTAAGTCCATTGACTCTCTCTACACTGATTCTCGAAATACATGCTTTTTGAACAGTAACACCACGTCTGTCTTTAGTTCCTGCATAGGCCACTGACTTGGGTGGGATTCTAAGGAATTTGGATAATAGATTAGCAACCTCCATAGTCTCTTTATTTTCCTTGTATAACACAAAGTGTAAGAACTCCTGAGGTTCACCCATAGATGATTTGTCCAATTTAGATTTGGATCTACCACTGTTAGGGTTGGTTGATAAAGTAATTACAAAGCTATTTTCGGGCGTAGTCTTTGATTCTAATCGGGACTGAAATGCCTCTCTGAGTAACTGATGTAGAGCGGTTCTAGCTTCTTTATCATCAAATTTCTCTTCAGTCTCGAGCTTGGTACCAGTAGAAAATAAGCCAATAATCTTTTCAATGGTTTCCTTCCTTAAATATTTTTCAAGCTTTTCTTGAAATTCTGGTTGAAGCTCTGGAGCAGCTCTCTTTTCTTTGACGTCTTTCTCTTCTTCTTCGGCAACAGGAGCATATTCTGCTTGTTGACTGGTAGACTGAGTAGCTGCAGCGGCAGCACAATCTCTTTCATCCTGCCGACGATCTCTTCTTCTATCTTTCTTATCCTTCAATCCTAGATCAACCAATTTAACAATATTGCCTGCAGTATCGATTTCATTAACCAAGAAATCTGTATATCTTTGCTTCAAGATACCACGGAATCCGCTTAATTCAGGGGAAATATATTCTACAATACCAACATCTTTTTCGACAATTCCTTGAGCTTTAGGCTTTTCTTCTTCAATCTTGATTCTCTTGGATGAGGGTTCGTCGTCTGCCATTATTGTCTATTTAGTATGATTGACCACTATAATAATATATATATATATATATTTTTTTCATTCAACCTGCATATTATGTCGATCGATGTTCTGCCTCGTAGAGTGGGGCTTAAAATATGATAATTAAATTGTAAAGCTAATGTTAGTGCAATGCGATGGAGTTAAATAAGAGGATAACATATAATAGTCTATATTCTTTATCAAGATTTGATATATTATATACTGTTTTGTTGAAGCTTGTATTATATTGTGTGTTTTCTATTTCCACATACCTTTTTTTTTTTATTTCTGGCAATCTTTGAAGCGCCTCGTAAGTTATCTCCGCTAGACTTCCTCTAGATACTACATGTCACAAACAGCAGCATAAACTTTTGTATCAATATAATTAAAATTAAAATGTAAATCCATTTTCTCTCATTGCTAGGAGGTATATATGATGTAGTATTCCGCACTTTTCCGTGTAATTATAGAAAACTACTATGTATAGTAACGATGAACTAAGTAGCTCGCTTTTAACCTTTAACTTGTCTTAACAGTAAGTTAACTTAACTTAGTTCCAGTGGTTACTGGGTAGCGTTGATAAGATAAGCTGCGGCGTGGGTCTAATTGCTATTTCTACGATTTAATTCAAGTCGAAGCTAGATTATGTTCAATTTGGTACTATCAAATTAATACTTTCTATATAAACTCCATTCACGCATGATATTGACAAAGCAATGCAGTCTATCAAATGAGAGGTTTTATTCCAAAAATTTGATACTGCGTGCTATAAACCAAGTTAGTCGACAGGAATAACTTACAATTGTCAGCATGCACAAAAGCCCTAATCAGCTCTTATCGTCTAAATGCCATTTCAGCATCATTTAAGGTATAAATAACTCTTTGTACTTCAATATTATTATAGAGTTGGATGTTTAAAGTCATATAAAAATATTAGACTAAATACCTGCCACAGCCCATTTATTTCCTTATCTTGTTGCAACATGTAAATGTCATAGTCTTTGTCAGGAAAGCTATCTTGCATAAATCCAGCATGTTACCCTGAAAGCAGTAGTCGGAGTCCTTATTCGGCAGCACTCGTTAGTCAGAGTGTCGTGCATTATGAGAATAATAAGGTCTTTTTGACGCTATATATACGGCACTTGAATTGCGTACTACCAACTGACTTAGATCAGCAATAAATTAAGATATCCGACCATATCCTGTCATTCTTTTACTTGGTTATATATAGATTAAGTTCTTCTTTCTTAGTTTTCATTTTCGTTTTCGGGCTTGACTTCTGTTCTATTTGTTTGAATCTGTTGGTTTATCAGTACAAATCAGCTATCTATTAGGCACCAGAAAAAAAATATTAAAAGAAAAAATGGCCTACGAAACTTTACCGGATAGCCAGTCTATCCAAAGAGGAGCTACCGTAACCTCATCTATTATTAACCTTCTTAATACCATTGTTGGAGCAGGTATTTTGGCTATGCCTTTTGCCTATAAATCTAATGGTATCATGTTAGGAACATTAATTATTGCATTGGCAGGCTTTTCTGCAGCATTTGGATTATACTTGCAAGGATTAAGCTCCGGATTTGTGCCTAGGGGAAATGCATCTTTCTTCACACTATCCAAAATCACCTATCCTGGATTAGCAGTCATTTTTGATATTGCTATTGCTGTTAAATGCTTTGGAGTTGGTGTGTCTTATTTGATTATCATTGCTGACCTTATGCCTCAGATCATGCAATCACTCAATTTTACCAGTGAAGTCCTCTTATACAGAAACTTTTGGGTATCTGTTTCCATGGGAGTTGTTGGACCTTTATCATACTTTAGAAAGCTTGACTCTTTGAAATATACTTCTTTGATTGCGCTTATTTCTGTTGGATATTTGGTTGTAATTGTTGTTAGCCACTTCCTTATTGGTGACACTATTGATCAAAGAGGCCCTATCAAGATTATTGAACCAGAAGGAATTTCTGCAGTTTTACGATCTCTTCCTATTATTATTTTTGCATTTACTTGTCACCAGAACATGTTTTCTGTTTTGAATGAGTTGGAAGATCCCAAAGAAAGTCGATTTAGAAAGATTATTGCTAGATCTGTGGGTTCATCTGCTATCTTTTATATTGTTGTCGGATTGTCTGGTTATCTTTCATTTGGTGACAATGTTGGTGATAATATTATTGCTATGTATCCTTATTCTACTTTGTCTACTATTGGCCGAATTGCTATTGTGATTTTGGTAATCTTCTCTTATCCTTTACAATGCCACCCTTGTCGAAACTCTTTAAATAACGTTATTTTCAGATTCACCGAGGGAAGTACTAAAGTTAGTACTGAGCAAGATGAAGAACAACAACCCCTTGTTGATGATGGTCATGGAGCTAGTGCTTTGACTCCTCCATTAAGTACTACCAAATTTATTAGTCTAACCACTGTTATTTTGATTTTAAGTTACTGGTTGGCTTCAACTGTTGACTCTCTTGAGTTAATGTTAGCATTTGTTGGTTCTACTGGAAGTACCTCTATTTCTTTTATTTTACCTGGTGTGTTTGGATATAGTCTTCTTGGTAACCCCAAGATCAAATCTAGAGAAGAGATCAAGCATGCTGCCTGGTTACGACTTGGTTCTTTAGCTCTTTTCGTATGGGGTATTATTGTTGTCATTGTTTGTCTTGGAACAAACATTTGGGTCTTTTCTAGACGTTAAAAATTATTTTACTAAAATGTATTTTCATTAATTTTTATATTGGTTATTATTAGTAAAAATTTATAATATTAACCCTTTTTGATGTAAACTAATAGACTTTTTTATACTGAGTAATACCCAGCAATTTTTCAAATAAATATCTACAAATGCTATATAGAAAAAGTTAATCAGATCCTAGCAACTGGGCCTCCAGGAGATGAAGCCAGTCTAGCAGTTAAAACCTCAACGCCATCTTCGGTTACTAATAATGCATGTTCTTATTGTTAGCAAAGAGATTGTTTCAAAAAAAAAAAAAAAAGAAAAAGAAAAAAAAAAGGAAAACAAAAAAAAAATTTAATACTTACCAAATTGCGCACTGTATTTACCATCAATAGTAACATCAGTCCAATCATCAGGCCACTTTTTATCATTATATGTTCCAAGACACAACATGGGTTCAATTGTAAATACCATACCAGGCTTACAAACTCCAATAGCCTTATTCTTTGCATCTTAACTGTTAGTATAAATATAAACCCGGTTTCAAAAAGTTACGTACAATGAGGAATATTAGGTGCAGCATGGAAAAGATCATTTACACCATGGCCGACATAAGTTCGAACTACTGACAACTGGTTGGCTTTAGCATGCTTTTCAATTATATCTCCAAAGCTTCGAATCAAAGTACCCGGTTTGATAGTAGCAATAGCCAAATCAAGTGCCTCCCTAGTTGTTTCAACTAATCTAACAGTATTGGGATCACATTTAGCCTTATCTCCAACATAATAGGTTTCATTCAAGTCAGAATGGAACCCATATTTATAGATCGAAATATCTAAATTAACAATATCACCATCCTTGAGAATATTTTTATCAGGAATTCCATGACAAATAACCTCGTTTACACTAGTACACAAACTCTTGGGGTAATTATAATAATTTAAAGGACTAGGATAAGCATCTCTTTCCATGCAAGCATTATGAACGATTTCATCGATTTCTTCAGTAGTAATACCGGGTCTGACAGCAGCTGCTGCAATATCCAAAATTTCTCTTCCGAGCTTATTTACGGCTCTAACTTTTTCAATCTCATATTTGTTCAAAATCTTAGCTGTTGTGGATAATCGAGCTAACTGTTCTGATCTGGGTTGACCATCAATAGCATAGTCAGGTAAAGGGATTGAAGCCTTGACAGCACGTTTAGGAGCTAATGGATAACAAGCTCTTAATTTACCAGTATAAATACTCTCAGGAAAAGGATCATATGAATCATCAGTTCCTCCTATGTCCTTTCCAGTTCTGGACCCACTTGGTGCAGGGTGGATGGCCTTATGTACATTCCAGTTTCTTCTGAAACAAACTTGCCCACAAAAGAAGCTATCAACACCTACTTTCATACAAGTTGGACATTTTAAAGTACCGGCCTTGTTTGCGCAGTCTGCCCCAGCACATAAAGACATCTGTTTTTCTTTATATATTATACAGGTCTTTATGGTGGTTTTCTTAAAAATTGCAGTGTCGTAATTCATGAGCATCTCCTGGAATGTGGTTAGGGTTTTATATGTAACTGTGTAAGTAGCTCTGTTACAGTTCTGTATGGCATCAAAGGAGACAATAGCCCATACCCTGGTAAGAGATACAGGAGTTACTGTTACAATAGGCTTATTAAAGTCCAATTTCACCAACTTGACTTTAACTCAACCCCTGGCTATCTTGCGTTTTAAAAAAACTATTAGAACTGAAATCACAAGAAGGTAAAAAGGATATAAGCTTATTTATATGTGCGATTAGAAATAGTCAATTTTGTGAGTAAGCGGTGATTGTTTTATAGAATTAGATTTTAAGCGGTTCGGCAATCAACTTTAAAAGATTTGAACGAAAGGGAAGAGAAAAAAATGCCATCAGCAGGGAGTTTCACAGGTCGAACTGACAGCTATGCTCGTCAGTCGGTGCCATTCCGACGAAGTCCTGTGATATCAAATGGGTTTTCGTTTTCAAATATCATGAGCGATCCATTCTTCCTATGGACTATTTCCATTTCAGTAGTAAGTTTTTGGTTCAATTTTCTGATACAATGTCTAAATACTAACGAATAGATTGGATGGTTAGTAGCATTTATTGGTTCAATATGTGCTGATGTTTTGGAGCATCGATTTCCTACTTTGACATGGTGGGGATTAGTATTTGAGGTGTTTCTAATTGGTGCCGTCATCTATGTTGTTGGAAGCGAATCATTTTATTTATATCGATTAGCGGTAAGTATACACTTCTTGGTTTATTTTTGCTATGTTATACTATTGGTTTATTGTGTGATATTACTATATATTGTGGTCATGAAGTCATTTCGTTCAACGCTCTCATATTTCGATGGTATACATTCAGATGATAGAACTTCCACCAACAGGTCTCCTGCCGGTTATTCATGTGTGGCCCAGGAGTGACCCAGGAGTGACCCAAGACTTTATTATTGGTAAACTATACTGCCTCTTGGTTCTGTGGTTTTTGCTGCTATTTTTTTTTTTTTTTTAGAATGGTGCTTGATAGTCCACCTAAGTTCCCTAATGCGGTCGAGTTAATATTGTGCTCTCAGTTGAATTTGACTTAATTAGGCTACCTGAAACAAAGTTAGGACGGGGCTGCGTTCCGGTCTGGCTAGATATATGCGCGTTCGAAACTTTGTTTAATGGCTATGAACATCATGACGGATAAATTAATTTACAATATATTCAAAAAAAGATTTATATTCTAACATTTTAGATTTGTGCTTATTTAGCTACTGCCACTGTCTACACTACCAATTCTACCAACAACTTTGTGTGGTCGTCACCTCAAGTGCCATCGTATGGTGCAGTTGCTGCAGGTCATATTCTATTGTCGATTATCAACGTAAGTGATGTCAGTTAAACATGAAAGAAAAAGGCTGGAGGTACTAACAATTATTTAGATATTATGGATGTTTTATTTCGGTACTGCTGAAGATGAACCAGTACATGCATTTGTTGATTCTTTTGCATTAAACAAGGATGTACGAAGTACTCAATATCACGATTCCTTCTCTCGAAGGACTACTTATGTATCAGGAAGAAACACCAATGCAGGCATTGATATGACATATAGACACCCTAGCATGAGAGTTGGTAGTGGTATTGGAACTAGTGCGTCAGATCAAATGAACAGCCTCTACCCTCAAATGTATACATCTGCTCAATTGGGAGCATTTGAGAATTCCACTGATCAACCTACTAACAATAACAATATTAATTTGCAGAGCAATAGTAGCTATTTATCAGGAGGAAGTGGGGGGACTGGCTTAAATACTGGATCTGCTTCTCTGCCTCCAACAGACTATCCATTTAGAGCTAAGGCTATTTATGCCTATAAAGCTAATCCTGAAGATGCTAATGAAATCTCGTTTGAAAAGGGCGAGATCTTGGAGGTCAGTGATATTCAAGGAAGATGGTGGCAAGCTCGAAAAACAAATGGCCAAGTGGGTATTTGTCCGAGTAACTATATGGAACTATTAAGCCAATAGTTGAGCATATGTTGAAAGGGGGGATTTTAATGTTCTATTAATTATATTATATGATATTCTTTATTTTTATTTTTTTTTGTCTTTTTATGTATACTATATAGTTTTATGATACTTGCTTTTTTTATTGATCAATTTCGTTCAAAGGAATGTCATTAACTACAGTAGAAGGTTGTTAATTGCAATGTATAAATATAATTATCTGTAAAAATTATAAATTACTTACTAACTTTTTCCATATCCACATTTCAAGACAGTTTTTATTTATTAAAAACGAAATTCAGCTGTATAGGATCTTTTTGAGATCAAGTCGACTTTTCTAATTGAGCAGATTCAGTATCCTCGTCTTCATCGTCATCTTCATCATCACTTCGAGAGTCATCAGCAGAATCTCCATTAAGGATCTTTATAGCCACTCTAATGATCATCCATAACCAAATCAAGGTAATAACCTGTAAGAACAAAAGCAAAGAAACAAAAATAAAATGAACTTGAGTAGTGAAACATCTAACAAGCTCGCCATTAGAATCATAATAGCATTTTTTTTCTATTAATTTAGTGGCATCAGTGATAGCTGACCAAGTACAATAGTTGTACAATATATGACGAAGACTTATCCATCCAACTAAAAATACACCAAACATGGCATCACAGGCAGTATTAAATCCCATATACTTGAGCATCTTGGCAGTGGAAAATAGTACATCCACAACATCCATAATGACCAAAATGACATGGCCAATTCTAGTATAATAATAGTAATAAGAACCAGATACTAAAAGACAGGTGATGATATGGTGAGCAAACATCTGTACATGATCCTTTCTCTTCTTTTCGATGTTCAAGACATAGATTTGTGACAACCAACAAGCAAGTTGAATCAAATAGTAAGCCTTCATCAATCTCGACAGTTCAAAATGAGGCCATCCAATCCAAACGTGTTTAATGGAAGTAAAATAATCGGATTGATATAATAAATACATGCCAACGAGCCATGAAATAAAATAATAGGTCGAACTCCACCCTTGCTCGGCAAATCTGGTGAGCTTCTTGGGAGAGGTGATTCCAACTATATTTCGAGCAAATGGAGTTAAAATATAATTCATTAAAACCGCTCTAATGAAAATCAATAATACAACCCATAATGATACAAAATAAGCATCGTCAACTCCAATGGAAGCTCTTTGGGTGGCAGGATTATAGTATTGAATATACAGTAGCTTGTCGGTATAAGGACGCAGT
Organism: Sugiyamaella mastotermitis; assembly: GCA_030572735.1. Lineage (NCBI taxonomy): Eukaryota > Fungi > Ascomycota > Dipodascomycetes > Dipodascales > Trichomonascaceae > Sugiyamaella > Sugiyamaella mastotermitis. The sequence goes on from JAJMBN010000085.1 coordinate 52,086, forward strand.
GCTGGCATTTGGTGCATGGCCGCTAATATTATCATTACACGTAAAGAGAATTTGATTTGACGTTCAGCCAAATATTCGGTCCATAATTGATCTTTACGGTTTTTCTTTTGGGGGGGATTTGGTGCACGTTTTGATACCTTGTTACTTACAGACGGTGATAATCGATGATTTAAGCCTTTAGATCCAGTCGCCTTGACGGTATCAGACGAAGTTGAAGTAGCTTGCATCATTGTATCAGTAAATGAGATTTTAATAATGCGATGACCCAATAATAATATGTATAATTAACCCAGTAATAAAAATAAAAGCAAAATGAAAAAAAAATGATGAAAATGAAAATGAAAATGGAAATGGAAAATGAATTTAGTCGAATCAATCCAAATCAACCAGCAAAAACTTAAAACGAATGATGTCTGTGGAACTAATTGTAAAACAAAAATAAAATTATTAGATCTTGAATTCACAACAGAATGCTTTTTTTCTTGTTGTCTTCTTTATCCTTTTTATATTATTGTTGAAAACAAGCAATGGTACGATTGTGATAGATTTCAATGGGAATCAATTTGACCAGTTCTGGACAGACGCAACTTTGGCACAAAATGACCGACGTTCCGAATAGATATTCACCCTGCAAACAGACTTTTAAACTCCAAGGTATATGAGACTTTGGATATACCAAAATACTGAGACCTATAAAATAAGTAATCTGCCTACCAAATCACTCAATATCTGGACCTCAAATTTTTTGGTGGTGGTACAAAAAATGATGTGAAAAGAGAAAATGCCACTTTTATCAAAATCTGTCGCGGGCTCACAGCAATAGGGTTTGGCGCCGGACCTAATATGAAAAGATATTTTTGGGTTAACTTCTTAATGCTCCTAAAGTGTAGGTAGCCCGTAAATTGTTATGCTTAAACGCCTACCGTGCCAAAGATTTAACTCCCAAATGGCACAAGCCTATTGACGTTTTTTTTTTTTTTTTTGTGCCTTCCCAACGGCCTACGCGTAAAAGTCGGCGCTGTGCTGGCCCTGGGTTGTTTATTGTAAAAGACAATAATGAATATGCCTTGTGCTGTTACAGTTGTGACCACTGTTACCGTACCCGAACTACTGGTGAATAATTGAATCGATTTATTAACCTTCTTTTGCAGGCTTATTGTTAACTGGCTAAGACCAGTAAAATTCTTGCTAAGGTCATATATCATATGTTTTCGAGATACGAGATATTCCAAGCCACTACTTGTGTGTGAAACTAATATTTTACGGCTATCCGGCTCTTTCGTTTAAAAAAAAGCTTGAACTTTTGCTTGAACTTTTGCTTGAACTTTTGCTTGAACTTTTTTTTTCGTGGTTACAATGTTGCTTTCCGTTTTGCTAGTTCTGAAATTGCACCTGTATTCCGTCCTCAACCTATGAATATTCACAGTTAAGATCTGCAACCTGCCTCAATTAATGGCCCGAGTAGATAATCCTAACCTTGTATTGTTATCAATGCACAGTAGCAAATAGTAACAGAAACTTTTAATATAAAATGTCTTGGACGTCCAAGTTCATAGTTTATAAAACTTTTGTAACGTTTACAACTATGAAAAAAGATCTTGTAGATATTAGGTCTAGATCTTATGTATGGCTAAGGAACCCCTATTTCCGAACTAAGTACATCAGGGGTAGGCTGGGCAATTGACCATGCAGCTGCTAACCAAGTAAGTTAACAGATAAGTTAAGTTAACTATTGTAACTTTAGCCTTCAGCACTTCTACGCACTGTACGCAGAACGTTGTTCTGCTAACGTTAACTTACTAATAACGACGAGAAATTTATTATCGTTCCATACCACAACTATAATTTCATTTATTAAGGTATTCGTTGGAGCGCTAGCAAACCACTTCTCAGATGATTCTGAGAGACTATAAACAGAAATGACTCACTCTCACCTACCATGGCATTACTAGTATTTAGTAGAAACTTAGAAACTAGGGTGTTCATTGAGGAACAACAAGAATGAGGGCTGTTCTAAAATTCTGGTTGGTTAGTCTTATCTGTGCTGAGCGGTTGGTTATACTAGTGCGCAGCTACTAGAAAGTCACTATAGTTGAACATCATAAGTTACTATATGTCTGCATTACTACAATTAAACAGGTATTTTAGTTGAGACAACACATTCTGCTAACATTGTAAATACAAATAATTCGATACTCTTCAGGCAAAAATAATAATAATAATATTGATAAGATAGAAGTAGAAAAAAACTTTTGGACGAGTCAGGGATCGAACCAGAGACCTTTAGAATGCAAATCTAACGCGCTACCAACTGCGCCACACGCCCATTTTCTTAAACTTAGTTATGCTAATCTGTTCTTGATCTCAATGCAAATAAATAAGGTTTAGGGTATATTTGACATAATTATTGTTTGTTTGTCGATTATAATGGCGAAATGTAAATTGTTTTTGGTTTAAATAGCTAAATATTGGTGTTGATATATTTTCTTATCTATATTTCATATTTCATATAATAGCACTATCGATTATTGGTTTTACTGTTGGTATTAATAGTTCGTATTCCAGGCTTCGGGGTGTTGTATTTTCCAACATTCCGCTCTGTCGGAGATAAGAACATACAGAGTGATAGTATCGCTGAGGCAAAATTAAGGTTATTCTCGCCCTAAATATACTATTCTAGAAATTGTTACTAAATTTTCTATCTTTGACTTCGGTTCAACCCAATTTCATCCAGTAAATTATTCAATTGTCATGCTAACTTTAAAACCGAAGTTAGCTCAGCTTGCAGGTGACACCGCAACCCTACTGCAACCATATAAAGCTGACTACTGATAAATCTGTAACCGTCAATATAAACAATGGATTCCCGGACTTCACAAAATCTCCTGTTAAGAATGCCCAAGGCGAAAGATTAAATGCGATAAGGGTCAAACTGTGTAATTAATGCTCTCAAAGGAATTTGATTTGCGTTTTTCCTACTCTTTTTCGACAAGAACCACTAATTGCTCCAACGTTGAAAGATCTCATAGCACGAATAGAAAAGCATCTCGATCTGTTAGATTCGCTATCTAAGGGCTAATATAATGGTGCTCATTTTATGATCCGAAATGATAGGGATCTTGATAAGCATTATTTTGGTTCTACATCCTCTCTGAATCTTTTGGAACCTCTAAAGAACTCGCTCAATAACTTTCAGTCGATTCTTAACTATCTTAAAACGCCTGTGAAAGATTATTTAAATCCAGTTCAGATTGCCAACCATTTAGATCTTGATCTGATTCAATATCCTGTGGATATTTTTCTTCTGGTTCGGAGGACCACTCATATTACATTTCATTTACTGAGACCAATGAGTTGGTTGACAGGCTAATCCTTGATGATACGGATTTCATGTTGCAGAATATGGGAAATATACGTCTTTTAATCATGATACTTATCACAGATACTAGATATTTAGGTAGTATACCAGATGCTTCTACTCGAGATCTTGGACCTGCTCATGTCGATGCTACTACCTTGACAAGGGTTTTGTTCAATGGGTATAACTTCCTAAAAGCTATTGGCAATGGAAAATGTTCAGCCTCAGTTCAGGTAAATGTGTTGGAGATTGAGAATTGCATTGCTGAAGAGTTATCCGAAAGAGCATGGGGTGTAGGTATTCTCTTTGATTATATTCGTGGTGCTTATATTCTTGGCTTAAATGTGACAGACAAAGCACTTCCAATCGGAGTGCAAGAAAGGAAGCATATATCTGGATCTCTGTAGAAAGAATCGAAGTCACTTTGAATATGCTATGGGGTTGTATGTGTATTATGAATTATGACTGCTCTGATATTACCAGTTATAACCAGTTTATGACTGTTAAGCAAAAATTTACAATTTTACTATGTAAAATGACTACCACAATCAGTAGTTTAAAACCTGTTCAATATGATGAAATCCTACTTTTAGATGCAGCCCTTGAAGATCACGTAGCTTTAATCCGTACCCTTCCTGGTTCAAAGGATGTGCAACTTCTTTTGGGCTTGGAGCTGATATATTTATTTACCTGTCATGCCAAATTGCATATAAAGCATATTTCAAGCCATCACATATTCTGAAAGAGAGCTGTCTGAAGCTCTTGCAAATTCTCTATAGAGATCACAGTAGCACTTCAAAATGCTACCAAGATTCCTATTGAAAATAGATTTCCAACAATTATGGGCTGTTTGTTCCAGAGCATTTCGTGTCTGATCTCTTATGCTAAACCTTCAAGTAAAGATAAACTAAAGCCACATGTTAAAGTTATTAACAAGCTGATTGAGGCAGGAACATATACAGGGACAAAGATCGAACAGCTTACTCAAAAGTTTCTTTCATTAGCTTTGTGAAAATAAAATTATATCATTAGTGTGTATTTTCTTAAGGTTTGTTTCTATTTAGGATTAAGAATAAACATTGAAATCTGAGCGATAAATAATTTAGAGGGCATCCACAACACTGCCAACGATTCCCTTGACGTCAGATAATACAGAGTCCAAAACGTCACCGATATCAGTAACACCACTGGCAGTGGGCAATACAACGCCGGGAGCAACAGAAGCAGAACAAGAAGTAGGGACACTCGGTAATGAAATGTCACCAGGGAAAATTGCAAGAAGGTTCTTGAGAAGCTTCAGAATGTCAGAAATAGCACCATCAACAAGATCTTGAACAGAACAAGGAAGGTCCCATTCATTAAGAATTTGGATAATCAAGTTAACGAGTTCAAGTAAATCAGTTTGGATAGTGGAAGTCAAATCATAGACAGAGACGTTGGGAGTTTGTGTAACAAGTTCATTTAAAGCACTGGACAATCCGGGGAGGATTTCTTGAAGCTTCTCTAGAATAATAGTAACATCACAGTCAGTAACATCAAGAAGATCCTTGACAGCAAGAGAAATCTTTTGTAAAGTGTTAGACAGACCAACGGCAGCAGGCTCAAGAGTCTCGACAAGTCCATTAGGACCACTGATAGCAGATAAGTTACTAGTAACGTTGGTTACGGTCTCTCCCAAATCATCAAGGGCAGCTACAACAGCACTGACGGTTGGGGTAAGAGGGCCACAAGTTGTTTGAGCAGTAGCAATGCTAGAAGCAGCAAAGAGGATAGCAATAGATGAAAACTTCATTGTATTTTGTAAATGAGAAGATTGTGGAGTATTAAAAAGTACCTGCTGGTAAATAGCAGCTATTTATATATATATATATATATATATTACGTATATATTAGGTACCAAGAGAAGGAAATTCCTCCGAATACGATATAGGAAAAAGAAAAAATGCGCATTATAGAATTAGCTTGACTTAAAAATTAGGATCATCTGTGAATCAAAGTACATGATTCGATTTGAGCACAATGTTTGCATGGACTTAATGATCAGCGGGGTGCATGAATGGTATGTGGAATCAAGATCCCAGAGCGAAACAGCGGGCCACGCGATAGATCTCTGAAGAATCTTCAATTCAAAGATCTCTGAACGACAGGAATTTAAGAGATCCCACTTAGGATCATCTTGACCGTTTGAATTTTAAGTAAGATTAGAAAAGATGGAACGTTGAAAAGATCGAACTGCTGATTTCAACGGTCTTATTAGTAGTGTACTGGTGTATATGGTAAATAAAGCATGTTAAAAGCAAGGCACAAGAGACAACAAACTCAGGGACGTAGGAACCACGGGCTAGAGTACATACATATAAAATAATATAAAATAATATAAATAATGTATTAGGAAATTTACCGAGGAGCTAACCTGAAAGTAGCCCTTCATGTCGGCTCATTGATGGCTACACCCGCATATACTAACGTTAATGATAACATTCCGTTATCAGTCACCATTACAGCAAAACTACGAAATTTGGAATGGTACTGATAAGCCTTTCATAAGGACTACTGTATTCGAGGAAGATAAAAAAACCTTTCGTTGCTCTACTGGGCTCCGAGCTCGTAGATCTGAAAGGTCGATCTTTTTTTTTGGTTCCGGTTAAGTTACTGTATTCTACAGTGACAGAAAAATGATCACATCCTCCTGCATTGCATCTAATACACACACCCTGATGTTAACCACCAACATTCAAGTCTAACGTATTACAGACTAAATTTAAGCTACTCAAGGGAAACTCGGAGTACGCTGAAAATGGCAGGAGGTATACATTCTTTGATCGATTATTTGCATTATGCCTAGTAGTCCGAGTAAAAAGACCTCAGTGGTAGTCTGCAGGGTTTTATAACCTCTTTAGCTAAATGCTAATAAGCTAGTGGGTCCTCGGTACAGAAGAAGCAATGAACCACGGCTTGTTTGCTCTTTCAATACCGACAGTTCTTTATAAAGATTGATATTAATTTATTCAATTTATTTTCAAAGATGTATTTGTATCCGGATGGATAGATGTGAACGAGGAACCAATCACGGATCGGAACAGATAAGAAATTCCGGATGATCTACACTAGCCATCATCCCGAGCGGTGATCATCCTATTCAATACGCATGTGGTTTCTTCGAATGTTGGTCGTGAAAACTTTTGCAATCCAACACAGGACCCTCGTTTCAGCGCACCGGGTCTGGCAAAAGAATAAGCATATAAAATTCGCATAACCTAATATATACCAATAAATAAATAATAGATGAACCAGATATACAACTATATAACTCATAAATCAGAGCTTCACTATTAGCTGCCAATGTAAAAGTTACATATACAGTTATACACAGCTAAAAATGATCTCGTAACAAGGGCTGTTCTAAAAAAAAGTTGTTAGCTAGATTCTAGGAGACTCTTTGATAACTGAGACCGACAAGCATTTTCATCGTATGACTCCCATCTCACATACAAAGATATCATTTCCTGAACACAATCTGAAATCTTTTCCAAATCCATGCCAGATTCACCCAAGAATGCTACTAGTAGGTCTATTCTTGCCTTTATGCGCTCTAGGGGCTTAGGGGGTCGCACTAACGGTGACTTCAGTACAATAGTCATATATATACAACACATAGCTATGATATGAGGAGGAAACAGTAATAAAAGATCGGTAGCATAACTATCATTTATCATAGACCAAACTGACTGAAGCTCGTCTGAGCTGAGCTCTAGCTGACTACATGATTCAGTCATAGCCTGTAAAATGCCATTTAAAGACTTATAAGGATGATGAACGATCAAATAAGTTTCCAGCTCTTCGATTAAATAAAACTCACATTCAGCAATTTTAGTAGCATCTGGGGTGATAAAATCCGGCCAAAGAGATCTCGCTTCTGCTGAAATGGTTCGGATGTGTTGTGGGCATTCTTCAGTTTTGCATGCGACATAAACACATGTAGCAGTTAACAAATAAACATTCACTTCATGAATGGATGCTTTGGTGAAAAATCGTGCTAAATAGACCTCAGCAGTCCCAATAACTCGTTGTCTTAGCGATAGTTGACGTCCAAAAGCCGAAACTAGGTTATGAAGATATATCCGCATATTACGGTCGTGTGCAGTGTATGAATCAGAGATGCCCATTTTTTGATCATATTGATCGATTTTGGCTCTACATTTTCTAAGTTCCTCTCTGGTAAACTGCCAGTGTAATCTCTGGCTGGAAGCCCAGTAATTTGCTGACATCCTATAAATGCATCAATAGGATGATGATAAATGAAACTTGCAAATCAACTAATGTTCTACTAGGGTATGGAAGAAGTCGATCTAATTATAGTGATGAAATTAGTATTCCGATAGCCAGGGCCTTTCTAATCAAAAAAAAAAAATTAATAATAAATATAGTTAATTATATAATTACTTGAGATAGAGATCTTATGAATCAAGATTAATGGGCCACAGGACGTCCGTTGTGTACGCATACAAATCAGAGTTAACATAAAAAGAGAACAATAGATCTTGGCCAGCCCATTTGAAGTAACTCTCTGAAACCATGGCAATTTCGTAAAAATCCCTCATTCTGAATAAATAGTTATATTCTACGTCTTGGTAGTTTCTCTCTTAATACTATGAGATATCAACTCATATCAAGCAACCAAGACTGGAAGTTTGATCTTTCGTCGCATTCTCTAAGAACACCAGATTGTTTTAGATATTCCTGTTCTAATTGCTCTGCTTCTTTCTCATCTGTCAAATATCTATCCCAGTATGCTTTACTGAAACCTGATCCACCTTTAAATATATCTTCTACGCAGTCTTGAGGAGACAAATACCATGGACGGGGATCCCATTCTACATTGAAAGTATTGTGTAGTTTCATGATGAACCCATCGCTTATAATATCATCGTTCTTTCTCTTCTCGTCCATGAGACCGGCTAGATCATTGAGTACTTGAGGAGGCGTGAATTTGGGGGCCTTGTAATTTCTAGATCCTTTGACGAGCTTTAAAGATAACGCGACCTACAAAGTTAGAATCTGCTTCGGTAACTGTTGCCTTGGATTGGTTTTACTTACACTGAGGACACAGTTCACTTTGCTGTTTTGTAGTAAATATGTATATGGTTCAACTTCTAGATCGACATATTCTGAAAGATTCAGCTCAAGTTTTCCTACTGATATTCGACTTGACTCATTTTCCCAAAACACATCAAATACTATGAGTGATGTTTTCAGGTTGGAGTTTTTGTCGGTTCCAATTCGAATATTTGTTGTCTTTTCGTAATTCCATTCTACTTTGTGATCTTTTATTGGAACCACTGGTGTTCTTCCTCTGGAATCGGCTTTGGGTGAATCTTTCAAATACCATTTAACAAGGACCGATCCGGAAGCATGGGGGAAATTGCTCAGCTCCTTGACAGACAAGTTGACAGCAAATTTATGTTTTGGAATACTCATCTTGGTACTTTTAACTATGGTATACTAGTTGTTTTATTTTCATACTTTGACCTGGATGAGATGATTTTTTGGAGAAAGAACTAAACTCTATAGAATTTTACGGGTGTCTGTTTGCCTAGTCTGCCTTTGGCTATATTCGTCTACGATGCCCCGCCTCACGATTGATTAGCTAACTTAAGTTACTACTGAATTACAGTAAGTGTGCACTGTGGACCATGTACAAGCCTTACCAGAAGTAAGGTTCCTGTGAGATTTCAACGGGTAGGCCACTCATGATTAGTTACTGGATTACTATTATTGTTGTGATCTTTCTATCTTGGGGTATCTGTTTTATGTTTTTGATATTTTGCTCTTTTAGTTTGAATAAAGCAATAATTAGTGCCAATGAATTCCTTGTGAATACATTTTACTAGTAATCCTTAAGGATTGCATATAGGATAGGATATCTTGCATAGGGTATTTTAGACTCATAATTAAAATAATAATTCAAGTTGACGCGAAAATAAGACACCAATGATTCAGATCTTAGATAAGTAGAAAACATACAAAAGCAAAACAAAAAGTTAATCCCAGAAAAATATAGACAGGGAAAGAATTCAATAAATAAATGAAACAAAAAACTATCGCAATACGTCATAGACAAAGAATGCATTCCTCACTTAACAAGAGGCTACCAGTACAATACAAGTGTAGTTAAGCTAAAAAAGTTAATATTAAGTTAACGATAATACTATATATGGCTAAAGCTGTATGGCTAAAGCTGTATGGCTAAAGCTACAGGCCGCCGGAGCATAATGAATCTGCTTAAGAAATCTATTCATACAATTCCACCTAAATAATCCTTTTCGAAATATCAATAAAAGTACAGCAGATAAGAAGAATATCATTGGTTTTTATTATATTCTTCTTATTGTTTACCGATCTACTAATTGAGCTTGACTACCTGTATTCACGGCAGCACCAAACAGTAGCTTACACACTTCTGTTGGCGACCGCGTTAACGCATTCCTAAGTTACGTCAAGCTTGATATATAACTATAACTTTTAACATATAAGTTAGTAGCATTAGCATGCATTAGCTAGGGCCAACTTAAGAATTCTCTCAGTTGGCACGGCGGCTAATCAGCAGCTTGGTAGCCTCCAAGCTTTCCTGTGCTGATAATTGCTTAAGCTTCATCTGAGGGTTAGGCGCTTCCTAACCAGGCAGATCTGTACAAGGTCGAATCTATCTCTCTGACCTATCTATGCTTCTAAACTTCAACACCTTATATTTTTATCAATCTCTCACTCCGAGTGCTGATATTAGACCCAAGGCCATAAGTACTTTATATAGAAAGAGGCGTACAAAACGCACGAGAATTGGATCGATACCGTGGCCGATAGTCAGATCGGAGGTAAAGTGTCAAATAACAGTTACCACACACGTCTTATAACAGCCATCTTCATTCTAAGAACACCTTCCTGTGAAACTAGCATCACCATGGATGGTCCTCTTGATCCCACCCAAGCACCAACTGTGTCACCAGCAGATGTAACAATTGCTTTACAAGATATAAAACCCGAGGTAGATGTAGATATGACCATCGCCCCCAGCTCAATCTTATCAGCTATACCTGATATACAAGACCAAGATCAACCACCAGTAACTATAAAACCAGATATGCTTTCGACAGAACCACTAGCGATCCCACTCGACGAGCAACTTATACCGTTTGATGATACAACCGCATTCAACGGAATCAAGCGAAAACGAAGTATTTCGGGTGAAGATGACAGTGGCATTCAGATTGATACAACTGAACCAACTGCAAGCATAGTTCGCCAAGAGTTAAATCAAGATACATCGATAGCCACAAATGGAGAGACCAAAGTCATTGATACTTCTAATACAGTAGTATCTACAATTATTCCTCAATTAATATACGTGCCTCTGAAAACTGGCTTATGTTATGACGTTCGAATGAGATACCACAGCCGGATTGTCACCTCACCTTATGATTATGTTGATCCACACCCAGAGGACCCTCGACGAATATACAGAATATACAAAGCTATCGCCGAAGCAGGCCTTATCACTGATCCCAATCTCGAAGGTGTTAATGAGTTAGGACCACTAATGCAAAAGATCCCAATCCGTCCTGCTTCTGACGAGGAGATTCTACTCGTCCATACTCAAGAACACTTGGATTTCATCGAATCAACTTCAACAATGCCCAGAGAAAAACTTATAGAGGAGACAGAAAAGGGTGATTCAATTTACCTCAACAATGACTCGTACATGGCGGCAAAGCTATCATGTGGAGGTGCAATCGAGGCGTGCCGTGCTGTTATAGAAAGACAAGTAAAAAACTCATTGGCTATCGTGCGACCCCCTGGTCATCACGCCGAGCCTAAGACGCCGGGTGGATTTTGCTTATTTTCTAATGTAGCAGTAGCTGCCAAGGTAGCTTTAAAGAATTACCCCGAATCTGTGAGAAGAGTTCTCATTTTAGATTGGGATGTTCACCATGGAAATGGAACACAAAAGGCTTTTTTCGACGACGATAGAGTATTATATATCTCATTGCACAGATATGAAGGTGGCAGGTTCTACCCAGGAACTGATTTTGGTGCCCACACCGTTGTTGGTGATGGCAAGGGAAAAGGTTACTCCATTAATATCCCTTGGTCGAGACCAGGTATGGGAGACGGTGATTATATTTATGCATTTAACAAGGTTGTTATGCCAGCAGCAATTGAGTTTGATCCTGATTTGGTGATTATCTCTGCCGGATTTGATGCTGCCGAGGGTGATCTTATCGGTGGTTGTCTCGTGTCTCCAAATGGTTATGGATACATGACCCACCTCCTCAAAACTCTGGCTAATGGTCAAGTCACTGTAGTATTAGAAGGTGGTTACAGTTTATCAGCTATCTCGAAGTCTGCTCTTGCCGTGGCCAAAATTCTTCTTGGAGATCCTGCTGGTATACCCAAAACCAAATTACCAAGCACTGCTGCTATAGAAGTTGTTGATAGTGTTATTAAAGTACACTCCAAGTACTGGAAGTGTTTCAAACCTGAAATCAATGTCCTTAATCTTGAAGAATCTGAAAAACATGAACGCTTGTCTGCTGCAATTAGAGGTGCCCATACAAAGAGCCTTGCTGATAAATACAGCTTCACCAGCCTGCCAGTTTTGAACGAGAACGCCACTCTTGTACAAGATAGTCTGATCACTGCTTCTCCCGGAATACATACAAAGGACAAAATTCTTGTATTGGTTCATGACTCACCCGAAGTATGGGCTGATAGGGATCCTATAACTGGAGCTATTGATGCCAACAAATCTTTAGTAGTGGATTCAACCGATAAGTTTATAAATTGGGCTATTGAGAATAACTTTGGTGTGGTTGATATTAATATCCCTGGAGATAATGATATATTTGATGACAGCTCTTATTCTACAATTACAATTTCTCAAGAAACTTGTATTTATGTATGGGACAATTATTTTGAATATTTCGATGCTAAAAAGGTTGTTTTTGTTGGTATAGGCGAACCATATGCTGGTATAGTACACTTAGCAGGCCACAGGGAAATTAGAGAAAAAACTAGTGCTATAATATGCTTTGTTGGTGAAATACCTTTAAAACCTATAACCCCTGTGATTGATGAATATGTTACAGAATGGTTTTTCAGATCTTCCTTGGTATTCACTTCAAAGTCTCACTCAGCTTGGGATTCAAGGCTAAATCCTAAAAAGCCTAGAAAGAAGTTTGGTAGAGTTTTACAATCAGATTCTATTAGTATTTATGATATAGCTAGTGAGAGATTCCAAGAAGCACTGGAATTTGTTGAGGAGTTACTAGAAGATGAGGATGGATCTGACTCAGGAAAATAATTGATCTATGTTCCAGAAAATTTATGTATAATTAATTAATTGTGTAATTTTACGTTTAAACTTTAATAGCATTGATTATGAAAATGAAATCTATTAATATATATATATATATATTAATGTAATTACTACCATTCAGTAAAGTCGAACCTCTTCAAATCATTGATACCACCTTGAAGATCCTTTTGCGCCTTTTTTCTCATATAGAAAATCGGACAATCTTTGCTTGAACATAAAACATCCTGATGCAAACTTCCTTGGCATCTTTGACACTGAGTCCAAAGTTTTGCAAACTTTTCTTCAAGTTCATTAACCTTATGGAGAGTTTCAATATATATATCTTCTGCTCGATCGACACAGTTAGCACAGACAGCACTTTTAGCATATGCACCCTTAAGAGGTGTTCTACAATTCTTGCATACTTCAGTTTTGACAGTAAATCGCATCAGACCTCCAATAGATGGTGTAGCTAATGTAATCTTCTTTGTATGTTCTCCAGTAAGTAGTTGCTGAGCTTTGCCTTCTCCGAGAATAGGCTCGAAAATTCTTTGTAATGGATTTGCTAGCTGATTCTCAAGATAGTACTTTGTATCTATAGGAATATTATTTTCCAAAACATAGATAGGATCTTCTGATTTCTCATAGTTCTTTCCTCCTACAACACCTTTGATAATAACGTATGCTACACGATCTCCTAATGTAGGAGCTGAACCAGCATCACGCTTTCTCATTCTTTCTGCAAGTTCCACATGTGCTTGCTTACCACTGTAATCAGCTCGAGATAAAGCTTTTGTAATTACAAGCTGAGACATATCAATTTTGTTTTGTAATAGATCGGAAATAATCTGCTTGACATAGGATTGAGCACCATCAGTATCTCGATCAATCAAGATTTTTCTTAAAACGGTATCAATTACATTTTGCACAAGACGACAATTATCTCTTCTGACAGTTTCAATACCTTTAGTGTCCATTTTATCGAACTTGTCAGGTCGAGTCCAGTACAGACCAGCGTATCGCTTTTTGTTGATTAATAAATAAGGGAAGTAGACTTTTTCAAATTCTAATTTAATGGGATTCATGAACTTTTCAGAAACAAGATTTGCTGCTTCTAATCCTAGTTCCATACATTTACTCAAGTCCTGAGGACCGAATTTAACCATGACAGAATCTGTATCACCGTACACAACCTGGGCATCATACTCAAATCCATTTGCAATAGAATAAGTCTTCTCAACTTCTTGTTTAGTTTTTTCAATCATTTGTCTACCAAATGCTGTGACCGATGAAGAGATAGCGAGACAAGGGAGCTTTCCTATGGTAGCACCAGTGAAACCATATACAGAATTGGCAGATATTTTAAGAGCCAATTGTCTACCATCAAGAACTGCTCGTTTAAATGGATCTGTTTCTTTCTTCAAATCAGCCTTTGCTTTCTTTCTTGCCGATAACAATTCTTCTAAAATTATAGGCAGAATACCTTTTCTTCGCGATGATTTCACAAAAAGATCATTGTTTGGAGTAACAATATAGTCGACATCTTTTTTCAAATTCAATCTTTCAATTGTTTTCTTATCCAACAGGGTAGTATAACAAAGATTATGTGCCATCATAATACTAGGATACAAACTAGAGAAATCTAAAGTCGCAATAGGGACATCATAATAACCTCTTATAGGTTCAATAACGGTAGCACCTTCATATTGCTCATCCGAAGAGCCTTCTTGCTTCATATTAGGAATTACCAAACCAACTTCTAAAGCCTTTCTAAATAACTGAGAAATGACCTTGATTTGTTGACCACGACTTAACAAAAATGAGAAAGGAACACCAGTGACTCTCGCCATCTCAGTGTAATTAACCAGGGTCATCAACTTATCCATAAGCCTTAAAGGTAAATAAGCATCTTTAAGACAGTAAACAGCCAATCTTCGACGCGATTCAGCAGTACCATTTTGTAGTTCAGTAATAATAGAATGATGTACATCTTCTTTTTGCTCATCTAAAAAGTGAGCTGAAACTGAATTAAGAGTGTAACTTCGAAGTTTGTACTCTCTCTGGATATATTGAAGCATATCTAGTTGAAGTCTACCATCTATGTTAATAACCTTGGATTCACGAGTACCATAGGCTTTCGAAGAGAAAGTAGAATCCTTCATGACTTGCTTAACATTTTTTAGACGTCCAAAGTATGGGAAATTATCAACTTTCAATGCTTTGGCTCTGTCAAGGAGATATGGCAAATCAAAGTTAGCAGTATTATAACCAATAATGACATCAGGGTCAACCTCTAAAATGAAATCTCTCCATCTTATCAACATGTCTCTTTCATTAGAATGTTCAAAGATTTGCGTACCTACAATCTGCGCACATGTATCTATGGTAAACACATTTCGAACAAAAGGGCGTTGCTCACCTTGTCTTTGCACTACATTAGCAATCTGAATAACGGAATCAATGTTAGCATCGGGGAAGATACCTTTTCGACCAGCACATTCAATATCAAAACTAAGAACACGAAGGGGAGCAACCTTCAACCATTCTCCTTCAGCTTGGTGGGCAGTTATATCTTTATAATTGACAGAAACTTCAATTTGACAAGTTGAAATAGCTTGCGATGAGTGGACAAGCTTGTAAGTGCCCGCGTGTAATGAAATCCATGACATACCAGTGATATGACAGTCAACCATAGTTCGAAGAATATATGCAATGTTATCGAATGTAATAATAGGACCTGAGAAGCCTGGAAGGCCACCATCACCTCTCTCAAATACACTTCTAAGTCTTTGAATGCCCTTAGGATCCAAAGCAACCACCTTTAGGAATGGCGATTGAACATTGCCTGAAAACCCCCATAAACTTTCCTTCATAGCGATCTCAATGTGATGCAAAGTATGAGGACATGCTTGTCCAAGCTTATTTTCTAGTTCTGGGATATCTTCTTTACGGAATCCAACTGGAGCTGGTGCATAAAAGTAATGAAGGAACCCAGTTATATTACACATAACAGAGTTACCAGCTTCAGTGACACCAAAAAGACGAATTACACTATCTCCGTTAAGCATAGCTTCCTCAGCATCTAATTGTTGGAAATGGATTTCATCCTTTGCAGGATCGATAGGAGCAAGAGCTGGACGTTGCCACCTCTGATCTCTCTCAGCGCCAGCGCCATCGAGTTCCTTTATCTCTTGGGATAGCTTATTAAGATCATCTTCAAACCTACTAGTTACCTTTTGTGATGAACCTTTGACCCTTTTTTGATCCTGCGACGAATTATGAGAAACGTTGGGTCGTTTCTTCTCAATAGCTATAGGGGCCATTTAAAATTATTGATACTAAGAATGAGAAAGTCGCGGTTCAATAAATTGATATATGCATATACAATATGCACCAGAGCAAGTTGGCTTTGTAACTTGGCCGGAGTTCGTGTACTGCGGCTCACCAAAACGCGTCAGTATATTTGATTCAGAAGAGAAGTTGAAAACAGTTAAGGTTTACTGGTAAGTTAAAAAAAATAAGAAAAAGGATAATTCAACAGTAAAAAAAATACCTATTATTTTAGATGGTATTATTATTAAACAAAATAGCTAAAAACAAAAAAGCTCGGCAACGGGGAATCGAACCCCGATCTCCCGCGTGACAGGCGGAGATTCTGACCATTAAACTATTGCCGACTTTATTGAATATGTCTCTCTATTTTCAATAGTTAACGGCCTTAACGTTAAGAGAATGTCAGCCGTCCGTACATGAAATTATTTTGGAAATCAGGGTTATCTCGGAAGCGCCGTTATAGTATAGTGGTCAGTACACTTCGTTGTGGCCGAAGAGACCCTGGTTCGATTCTAGGTAACGGCATTTTTTTTTTCAATTATGTAGATTTTAGTATATATATATTTTAATTATATGGTCAAAATACGACCCCTGTTATGGAATTCTGGGTAATAATAACATCAAATTTATCTATAGAAAACGTAAATCATAGAACTAGTTGTGTCTGTGTAATGTCTGAGGTGAGAATGATGATAATAATAATAATAACATCAAATTTATCATGAGAATGAATTATCTATCATAATAATAATAATAACATCAAATTTATCTATAGAACATGAAAATCATAAAACTAT